>VUQR01014335.1:10228-21050 GCA_015108515.1 Hemichromis elongatus | reverse complement strand
TCAAATTTACTTCTATCCATGATTGTATTGCATTACCCGACTAACCGCTTGAAAAATAATCTCACTGAAAGCTACAGAAGTCCTAACTGAATACACTAGTGTTTTTACACTTTCAAATTCAGTGACGTGTCGATAAAATAGAAGATTTTAATCATAGAAATTCACCCAATCAGTTATCCTATCCCTGATTTTAAGAAGGCTCTAATACTGAATACGGGTAAATTACTTGTACATATGGACCATTTTAACTCGACTAATCCCTCGAGCAGAGCAGGAAGACGCAGCCTATGAGTTCATGTGCTCCACCTGTATGGCTGACGTGGAGACGGTTAGGCAGAGGTCTTTGTGGGTCACTGGCAGGTCTGCCACAGTGACTGGTTTGTACTGGATCTCGCTGGCTGACACTGTTTTGTACTGGTGTAGGTCAAACGGGCAGGGGACCACAGATTCTGTGGGCTGTTGTGGCTGGTAGCTGCCTGGGGGTCCGGCGTTTGGATTCTGGTTGTTGTTAGGGTTCGTCTGGTTTTGGAGCTGGCTCGCTCTGCCAGCACCTCTCCCTCGACCGCGGCCTCGGCCCCTGCCCCCTCCGCCTGGTGTGAGGCCCTGAGCCTGCTGAGCAGCCACTGTTGCTGCTACTGTTAATGGGTCGGGGTTGTGCTTCTTCATGTGTTTCATTAGATACGTCTCCTGGAGAACGTGCGACAGAAGTAGAACACATGATGGCAGGAAAGAAAAACAGGAAGAACGTGTTTTTAGATTTTTAATCCAGCAGTTCACAGGGCAGACTATGTCAATACACTTTCTCAGAAAACTATAAATACAGCTTTGTGGTTGCATGGCATCACTAACCAGCTATTTAATACATGTAGTGAATGATTTTTGAGGACATGAGTTATGCTGCTGGGCAGAAAAATGTGGATCTGGATGTGAAAGTGAAGCTGATTTTTTTTAGCTTTTGGGGAAATACTTTTATCCACATTAGACATTTGTGCCATCTGAACTCTAAATGAACATTTGTGTTCAATCTGAAGAAATATCCTTCACACACTCCTGAAATATCTACGAATGACCCAAAGACACAACGCCTGTGCCCACTGATGATGCATGTGTATAATTACATAATTACTCCATACATTAACAGCACCAGCTGTGTTACAGCATCTGGCTTAAACGGTACAAACAAGGATTTTGGCAGAGAGGAATGATCAGTGCTTTGCAGTAATAATCGATATTTATTCTGTTCCTAAATGCGTTATAATATAAGACATGAGATCCGAACAAAAGGCTCATTAAAGCTCTACATATAATGTCAGACAGACTTATGGATTGTTAACACTAGTGTATTAACAACAAAGCATCTGCAAACCAGCAGTATAATTATAGTATAATTCCTGCCAACTCTCTCCTGGCACGTCTTCTCTGTCGCAGCACGACCACAAGCTGCACTTTCAATAAACTGCATGTCAGATATCAGAAGTCTTACCGAGGTATACGATCGGTTGCAGAGGCCACAGGAGAACAGCTTGGCGTGTTTCACGGTGTGTGTGGACAGGTGAACCTCTAGGCTGGCAGCATCTGTGTAACCACGGTTACAGTTGTGGCACTTGTACGGCTTGTCTTTGTTATGCTGCCGACGGTGAGACTGTGATGGAAAAACAAATAAATAAAAGAAGCATGTAAAAACTAGCACAATGTAACTTGATTTTGATTATAATAGAAAAGGCAAGAATATCCCTCTTCTCAGACTAGAGCCTGGCTGATAGATAGAAGCTATTTGCCAAAATATCAGCATCGGGACTAACAGCTGACCAATGAAAATTAAAAAGCAGAAATCAGTAATTCATGGCTTGTGACAATAAAACATGATTATTTTTAAACTACACTGTCCTATTATCTCTGGAAAGCCTGATAATTAACCACACATATTAAATGTTAGGGAGACCTGTTTGTGCTTTATGTGTCGGACAATAAAAATATCGTCCGACTTGTTGAATTTTAAATCATCCACTATCGATACTGGAGTCTTTTTAATCATTAACAATGAAAAATGATCCCAAATAAAATTTCAGTAAAAAAAAATGTGAGCATCAACATATCTAATACTCCATTACACTTGGTTGTATATTTTTTCTACAAAACTTGTCCTACCTGTGGGACCTGCACCTCAGTATGAGAACCACAGACTTGTAAATAAATATATTTTAGTAGCACTACAAGCTTCGTAAAGTAATGATCATTTCAATAGCAAAGAGAAAATCTGTGGACTTAGTACCTGGAGGTTGGACAACTGAGTGAAAGCTTTTTCACAGCCAGGGTGATTACACTTGTACGGCCGGTCACCGGTGTGAATCCTGGGAAATTAGTCAAAACAAAACAAAGTTGATGTCAAATTTGACGTACTGACAAAGTTAAGGATACTTCTAGATCAGCTCAGCCCCTTGCTGCCTCACGTTACACTTTCTTAAACTTCTACTTTCACTTCCTCGAGAAGGAAACGGATTTGGTCAATTTAAACAGTGTGACATTTGGCAGCTATTCGTTCACTTTAAAACGACATCCTCTGCTTTAACACATTTTTATCATGAAGTGTCTTGATGCATGCTCAACCATCCAGGTAAGAAAATCCCAAAAAGTTGATTCTGTTCATGTGGATTTTTTCACATTTCGTCACTAATCCAAGCGACGAAACGTTTCACCTTTTTGGGATTTTACGATGAAGCAATAAGCTATGAAATAAAGTTTTATAACAGATAAACTAGGCTAAAGCTAAAACATGCCAGTAATCGCTTATCAACCACATTCTCATGTGCTTTCAGGTGGTAATGGCTAACTTTGCAACAGCCTTTCACCTTCCATTAGGTTGAGCTAATCTGCGGTTTGATTGTTTCTAAAATCTCCTGAAAACTATTTTTGGGTCATTCATCCTAGAAGTTTGGCTCTGGTTTACACATCAGTGTATGTTTGTAGTAAAACATAAACCTGGATTATTTTGAACTTTGAGGCATGCCGAGCTACTCTAGCAGCATCTAATAATTAAACTATGGAAGAGATCCACCTTATAAAAGAAAAAAGTACAAGTCAGATTTGACACTATATATAAATACACAATAACTCAAAGAGAAGGACATAAGCACAGTGACTCTCCATGCACCTGCTCCCACACATGCACGCATTCAAAACCCGCCCGGCCCAGCCCAGCCCGGCCCAGTACCGTGTGTGCTGCTGTAGGTGACTGAGCTGCCTGAATGTTTTCTGGCAGTAGGAGCAGGTGTAGGGCTTGGCCCCGGTGTGGATGCGGATGTGCTGGGACAGGTAGCTGGAGTTGGCAAACGACTTGGAGCAGTGGGGACACTTGTGGGGCTTGGCCTCAGTGTGGTTTCTAACACGGGAAACCGGGATTGGAGGGTTAAGGGGGTGGGAGGGAGAGAGAAACACAGAGAGAGAGAGAAACAGCGAGAGATTTTTAAGCTACAGCATGACCAAACTTCATAATGAACCGAAGACCAAATCATGCATTTAAGTTAAAAGGATCTGTGAGGATTGATCACAGATTACTACGTTTGACAGTGTGCTCTTTGTGCTGTGTCTGAGTTGTGAAAACACAGAACGAAACATACAGCAAGCACAGTCACGCTTTTCTCTTTCTCTCTCTCTCTCTCGCAGTCTCTCTCTCCTTTTGGTGTGCACTACTTTGAGTGAAGTGTGAGTGTGTCTATGAATGTCTGAGTCTGCTGCAGTCAAACCAAAATGTAAATTCAAGATGAGTGCCAGGCCAGCGGAGCACATCTTCCTCTTTAAAATTAATGGCCTGAAACCCACAGAGAAAACCCAGTGGATGGAAATGAGGGACATGAAAGAATGAAGGTGAATGACAAGGTCAACATAAAATGAACACATCTATCAGAAAGGTGACAGCCTGGATGGGAGATAGATTTATCACTCATATCACCATTAATGAAATGGAGTAAAACATTTTTTAGTCACTGATTAGTGCCTTTACCAAAGTAAAAAGGGTTGTAAAACACGTGGGTTAAAAACTGTATATCAGGATGTATTTTTAGGGACAGCACACAGTTAGTATGCAAAGTATACTTAAGACTTGTAATTATGTATCTATTATAATGTATGTAATCATGCATTAGAGTTTTTATCTGGATGAGAATGAAAACTTTTTTTTAAATAAAGACACTTGAATAACAGAGAAATCTAGAGATGTTCAAACAAAACAAAAAGGGGATGTACAGTCTGGTGAAACCTGGGTGACCAGTGTGTCAGTGAGAAAAGGCATTTAAATGTAACTCAATCATCCTGTCTCACTTACTGCTGCAATATCGAGTATCTGAATCTCTGCATATACAAGGAAACGACTGACATTAATCTGACTAAAGCCTGGCTTTGACTCCAGAGCAGACGTGAACGAACGGAGACCTGGTGCACTTCAACTTGTTTTTTCTCTTGTTTAAATCGTGAGTTAATTACTTGCCAGGAACAAAAATACTTTGATTTGATGTTAGGAGGATTAAGTAATTTAAGCAGTATGCCATGTGATTGGCTGATTAAGTATTTGTGTTAACAAGTGGTTGAACGGGTATCTCTAGTACAGGAATATGTTTCCCACATACTTGATGAAGCTCACGTAACCATTTTAACTTAATAAATATTGCAGCCGTAAGTGAGACTGTGTAGGAGTTCTATTTAATTACCTTTAGATATTGACTCAAGAAACTGACTTCCCATCCTGACAGTGGGTCCCAGCTTTTAGAAATAAATAAATGTTTACAGACAAATACTTAAAAATAACAGGTTTAGACGCAAATATCATCAAAGATGATACTTTGAAGGTGCAAAAAGAGCTTTACACTGTCAGCACTCCCCAAATCAACCCAGACAAGCCCCAAGCTCACCACTCCTTCCCCTTATCTATCACACAGAGGTCCACATGCACACATTTTAACACACGCACACACTCAGGCCAGTACCGTGTGTGCTGCTGTAGGTGACTGAGCTGCCTGAAAGTTTTCTGGCAGTAAGTGCAGGTGTAGGGCTTGGCCCCGCTGTGGATACGAATGTGCTGGGACAGGTAGCTGGAGTTGGCAAACGACTTGGAGCAGTGGGGGCACTTGTGGGGCTTGGCCTCGGTATGGGACTTGGCGTGGATCTGCATGTCTGACTTGCTGAAGAACGTCACTGCGCACATCCGACACCTTGGCAGGCAAGGAGTAAGAGAAGAAGAGAAGAAGAAGAGAAGAAAAAAACAGTTTTGCTAAGCAAAGCACAGAATAGAACTACAAGTATTTGAAACAGCATTAATGTTTTCCTAAACTTAACACACTTTATCTACCTGTAAGATTTGGGTCCATCTTTGTTAGTGTGATCATCCTCATCATTTGACAGATCATATGGGTCGCCAGCATGGTGCTACAACACAATGACAAAAAATAATAATTATGGTTGTGACTGTAAAATGCCTCATAGTTGGGTTTACATAAGGAAACAAGAAAGAAAGAAAGAAAGAAAAAGAAATAAGAAATTCACCTGCCCGCCAGCAGCAAGGTGTGCCAATATTAATGCATCACTTCCTGGAGGGAGCACCCCGCCCACTCCGGCTACCCTGCTCATCACCTGTTTGCTTTTTCTGCCTCGTTTTGATGGTGCGGGCATGACAACAGCAGGAGCAATGTCCTCCTTCTTATCTAAAAATGAGAGAAAATTAGGAAAGGAAGAAGGGAAAGGAGACAGGGAGTGTTGAGTGTAAACAGGGACAGCATCTGTTAGAGCTTGGAAAAAGTATGATGCACAGATCAAAACCAAACCTTACATAAGAGAGATACACAGATGTGTTTAATTGCATATAGATGTAAGAGTGCAATTGTAAGAACACATTTGCCTGGGAACAGGAATCAAGTGTCTGAAACAAAATGCTAAAAAGGAGCCCTGAGCCTCATCATTTTTTTATGTTGAAATTATTAAAATGATGGTGACCTGCACCTGTGTATTACCTGAATTTGAGGGGTGCACTGCAGACACTATCATGGTGGTGGCAGTGGGGTGTCCAGCTACAAAAGACTGCGTGGAGGCGGTGGGGACCAGTGTGCCCTGTGGGGTGGTGATCACTAACCCCGCTAAGAGGAAAAAAAAAACTGTGATCTGGCCGTCCAGATCTCACTCTGTTAGGCTTTTATTCCAACTAACAGTTAATGGATAATGCAGTGATAAAAAGATCTGTAATTTTCAACTTGGCAACTTGAAAGCCACACAATATTTTATCAAGGACGAAGCTACGGCACTAACAGAAGACTTGCTACGGTTTATACGAAAGATTTTGGCCAATATTTTTAAACAAGATGTTCATAAAAAGGGGGCAAAGCTGCTAATAATAACACTAAGTACTACTACTACCACCTGGATGGAAACTACAAAAAAAACCCGGTTGAGTAGCCACTGTAGATTAATATGTATAGGGTTATTATGACAGCAACAAATATGAGGAGTTTTTAAATTGTTCTGGAAACAGTTCTATAAAAACCAAAGACCTTACCTGGTTTAAATTTGGCTGAACTCCCATCTGAGATCATCTTTTATGGGATCTGTAGACAGCTTCCAACAGGGCTGCTATTTTTTTTATTGCTCTCATTCTGATTATTTACACTGTATGCTCTGTGCATAACCCCAGGAACTTAAACTGTGTCAAAAAACAAACATCAGTTTCAAGCTGATCAAGGTGCATGCTTGGTGATGAGACCTGGGTCCAAGCAGTCCACAGCTAACCTGTTTTCACAGGCGTCCACAGTTCTGAGTGTCTGGAGCAATGCCTGCTGGGTTGCTACCATTTAATTTTTAAAGGAGGTGCACACACTGCTGTAGTTAACTTTAGCTTTATATTTCTCACATTGGAACAGTACAAGCTCATCTTACATGTTTCAATTAAAAAACCATGGAGTTAATACCTTGTTCGTCTTTTATTTTTTTTATTTCGACACTCACAGGCACCTTGTAGGTGCAGTCATGCACTTCTTGTAGAATTACATTAAAATAATACCAGTTACTGCCAAAAAGTAGGGAAAATATATATTTTAAAATTTTAAAAAATTGCATGAACTATTCCTTTTTTCATATATATATATATATATATAAAATGATCTTTTAAAACATGTGCAACACTGAAGCACACCACTGAGATCAAATGAACATCCAGAGGTGCACAAGAAGATGATCTCGAATGGGAGATTGGCCAAATTTAAATCAGGCAAGTTTTTAAAATGATTTTTGTAGACCTGTTTGCAAAGCTTTTCTTTAATACTTTGCATAATTAAAAAAAAAAAAAAAAAGAGAGAGAAATTGAAAACTTATCTAAGAGATGCCACGACTCAGTTTGGCAAAAACATCAGAGCTGCTCACTCACCTGCAGTCATGATACCCGTGGAGGGAACAGGCACAACGGTGACGTTCTGGGAGGTGTGCGACTGGTGCAGGTGTGCCCCCACCGCACCCAAGGGTCCGCTATTGCTGTTTCCACCACCAACCCCTCCTGCATTACCTCCACCTCCTTCCTGTTTAGGGACCACACGTACCCCAGCCGCTCCATCCACTGAGCCGGGGATGGCGAGTACAGCCGTGGGATAGTGAGGAGAGGAAGTGGAAGACGCAGAAGAGTGAGGAAAGGACGGCGCACTGGCCTTATCTGGACCTAGTTGCTCCTTCGCCTTGTTCAGGAACATGGCGTTCTCAATCTAGACAGAAGTGGGGAGCGGAGGAAAGAAGGAAGGGTGTAGGAATTAGGGGGCAAAGGAGTGTGACACAGTAAGGGTGAAATGTTTCATAACGGTGGAAGGAAAAGGATAAGAAAGGAAGGAAGAAAGGGAAGAATGAAATGCAGGAGAAAAGAGACTTGCCAGAGATGAAGAAGGCAGGTTGAAGAAGGAAATAAGATGAGGGTGTTTGAAAGAAGTTGAAAGAGAAATAACATAAACAAAAGACAGGAAGAAAGAGAAAGATGTGGAGAAGAGTCATGACATGTTTATGTGGGAAACAAAAACAGAACGAGCCAGAGATGACACAAGCAGAGTGGCGATAAACGTAGTGTGTCATGAAAGCAAAATGCAGAACAAATGAGACAGTAAACAAGAGGTTAATGACAGTAAAAATAGAAGGAATTAAAGAAGAATAAAGGAGGAAGGAATGGGAAGATTGGGGATAGTGAAGGGTAGGAGTTCATGGGTTAGATAAGAGCAGACAGAGGAAGAGGAGAAAACAATGGAAGAGAAGAGAGAACGAAGGCATGGTGAGATGCAAAAAAGCAAATGAAAAAAAGAAACAGAAGATTGAAAAGATGAGAGAAGAGAGGGACAGGAGTGATCGTGTGAACCCATCAGTGAGTCAGAAAACTTCATCAACGTTGCCAGCATTATTTGGTGGTGTTAAAAACAACATGTTTGGGTTGTGATATAATCTTTAAAGTGCTTCTGGGTATTTTTTTTCCAACAGCACAGACCACTATACCATGTGTAATTCAAGACAATTCCAACAATAAGGTTGTCTCTACCTGTCCTTGTACAGTGGGGACGGGAGACCAAAAGTATGATGAGTTGAAATGGGAATCGTCCATTATTTCTGTAATTAAAAAGCAACACACTTAGAAAACACCTGTCCTGCTACTCCTTTTTTCTTTCTTTTATCTTTTATTTTTAAATGAGACCATGCATGGCTGCATTTCAGTCATCTTAGTCCGGTTCCTTTCTTTCTCCTCCACACGCCGAACACGTCAGTTTCAGGATCAGCATGCAGCACTAAGACTAAATTTAGTCCACTAAATCGAGCCACTTTTCTGCACAGCTAATCTTTGTTTTTAGGGATACCAATCAAATTGTCTGTGACAAATCTGAGTAGTTTTAAGCTTATGCTGTTGTGGCTATTTCTTTAAATAATTAAGATTTGGAGAGAGGAGGATGTGAAAGGAATCAGGCAAAGATGGCCAATCCCAGAAGGGATGGATATCAAAAACCTGTCTAGACCAGTGGTTCCAAATGCTGTGTCAGAGCATACTGATGTGCCCTCTTGGCCCAGTAATCCATTACAACTGAAACTGCACAAAAACATAGCAAATGACATTTAGATTTTCTCTATTATTCCACATTAAATACTCTTAGTTTTACAAGAAAAGAATTGACAAGGAAGGAAATAACATTTAAGAGGAGATAAAACTGATCTCTTTACTGTGTGGGATAAGTCAAACAAATTACATAAAGAAACAAAAACTGATATTAGAAATTACTCCAAAAACCATCTGGAATTTAATGCAAGAATATAAAAAATGCTAAAAATTCCCTTCCTGAAGAAACGCTGCCTCCTGTTAAGGAGCTTGGGATCTCAACCATATGCAGCGAGAACATTTGTTTGAATGCTTCGAAGTGTCTGATAAGGCTATAAATCGATGTTAGATGCTTGCTGCAAAGCAACATGCTCACGCTCAAAAGCAACATTGTCACTGATCTCCTTCCAGATGACCTAAAGCTTTGTTTTCTGCAAACATAAATACAGGTGTCTTGAATTTGTCTTGCTTTTAACTTTTCTTTGACCACATAAGGTTTGAGAACCACTGGTCTAGAGGGCAGCAGAAGAAAGAATTAAGAAAACACTAATTATAATCAGTTTTTTTGAGAATTTAATAATTGTCTGTAACACAGCCCATGCACTTGTTTACTACTCCCTCACACAGCATGAATAAATTGCACAATCTTAGAGTGCGTGTTTTATCAGCAGCGTGTCAGTGAGGCTAGTTTTGCAACAAAATTGGATGCGGGTGCACCATTAGGTGAAACACCTTTTTAAAGACTGCCCACAGCTTCTTGACTGCTGAAAAAAAAAAAAAACACTGTCCATATAATGAGTAATCAACCTGTAATCTTCCATTTCCTGATTATGTCCCACTAACAGAGGCAAAAAAGGAAGTTTCATTGTTCTATGTTGGCATGCATTTGCACTTTATTTTAGCTTTCTGAAACATTTTGAGACTGTGAATGCCATGCATAGTTATCCTGCTCACATACCATTGGAAAGCATGCATGTAATTACATGTTAGTAAAGCCCAACTGCTGTTTAATAATTTAATACAACTGATATTTGGTAAGCCCAGCAGAGGAGAATGAGAAGCCCATAAAAAAATCACAACAATTCAGGTAATGTCATATTTCATGCAAAACACTTGCAATGCATAAAATAATAAAATGTTTTGCATTGTTTTTCATGAGCCTCCTGTCTCCTCTGCAACTCCAAGGTCTATAAATAAATGAAAAGAAACGCTTTAAAGGCAATTTAATTATTTTCCGTCGTTCTGCAGCAAAGCATCAGATGCAAGGGGCCGTTTTTAGTGCAGTACAAAGTCAATGTTTCAGTGCTCTGAGAGACATTTGTTTCTTCCCCTTTTTTTGGACGAGTGAGTGCAAGCTGCCTCCAAAAACTGTGGCATGGCTAGCGCCGAGCTAACGTTAGCTGTGCTTTATGAATTATTGCAAAAACAAATTTGTCACAAATCGTTAAAATCAGGGTGCTTTTTTTTTGCAACTGACTCTGGACAGATGTGTTAAACTGCACCCAACCGGCTGCCAAGAGCGTAATAACATATCTGGGTTATGCACAAACATGGCTAACGTTAGCTGAAAAACGCAACAAGACGAGAGGAGCTAGCTAACTTGCCTCCATTAATTTTCTCCTTTTGTTCGCTGGCTTGCTCTAGCTACAAGGAGGCCTGTATATTCAATATGCTTAACTAGCCCGCCGCTTAGTAAACACAAACATCCGTGCTCTCCCTACGCCTCCATTCCTC
>VUQR01014335.1:0-10208 GCA_015108515.1 Hemichromis elongatus | reverse complement strand
TTTATATCATTGTTTACTATTAATTTTTTTTTTTTTATTTTTTTTTTAAATAATTATAAAAAAAAAAAAAAAAAAATATTTTTTTTTTTTTTAAAAAAAAAAAAAAGTTTTTCAATTTTTTTTTTAAAAAAAAAAAAAAAAAAAGAACCCAAAAAAAAAAAAAAAAAAAAAAAAAAAAAAAAAAAAAAAAAAAATAAAAAAAAAAAAAAAAAAAAAAAACGAAGACAGAAAAAAAACGTCGACGCCGTTGCCTCTGTAGGAGACGCAGCTTCATGCAGACTTCCGGCGGTTGGGACGACGGTGCTCTCAGACACACTGAAAAAAACACTTAATTAACAACCGACTAATAAGTCCTGTGTTAATTACCGGTGAACTCGACTCCCCTTCAACCCCCCCGGAGCTTCCTCGGGTCGGGACAGTTGGAAAACTTTGTCCAAATCCGCCCCTCAAACCCCTCAGATATGCCTTTTTTTTCTTCGTTTTTTTTTTCCTTTTTTTTCCCTCCAGCTCTTCTCCGAGGAGTCAAGGCGGGCTGAGTTAAACAGCTTCCGGTCACATTCTTCAAAATAAAATCAGAGCGCAATTCTTTTAAAGCGTCTTTGTGTATCGCGTTTGATTAAAAGCGTAATACTCGATGTTAACACAATTAACTAAAACTAAACTAAAAGAGGGTGTTAATATGATATTCAATACACCGAGAAAATTATTATTTACAAAGTTATTGTATGTATTTTTCAGAATAGTAATTAACAGTAAACCACAAATAAAGCGAAAAAATTAAAACTAAAGTAAAACCAAATATGCAAAAAAATAAATATAGTTTAAATCTAGCCGACCGATATCCACTCTGGAAACTCAATGAAACTTAAGTGGCCTGAAAACAAACTTCACATAATTAAAAAAAAAAAGAAAGAAAGCAAAAAATGGGCTCTAGTAGGAAAATCTTCACTGAACAAACCAAGTAATATAAAACAAAAAACAAACGAATATTTGTGCAATACCTAACAAACCTAAATTTCCCCATATGTTTGCTCCTCTGAGAGTTTTGAATTACACTTCCTGTACAGGTTTGACGTGTTATTGGCTAACTTGACACACCTGCCAGCGTCTATGCAGTATCTTCCGGTGTATTAATTATCCAGTCAGTGTGGACGTCGTATCAGTTTCTATGTATATTTCATTTCTGAATTAGCTGCTATTGTTTCCTCGTTTTGCACAACAGCTCTCAGGTTATGCGGACACGTGAGACTAATAGAAGGTAATGGCTGCTTGCACTTATAATATCCACGTCACTGTAATTATTATCGCCCATTTAGCTTAAGCCGTGTCCATCATAGAAAAAGAAAGAAAGACCTAAGCTACTTTGGTCAGCATATATAATGCAAGCAAAGAACTGTAGTGTTTGTCGCAAGTTTAATTCCTGGCGCAACATCAGCAGTTCATTCTTGTAAAAAGCACCATGTACCATGAGCATTTTATTGAAAGATCAATGACAATAAAATCATGATTATGAAAACGTTTATTGGGATCCCCTTATGCATGTGAAAATTTGTTAATACGAAGTGACAATTCAAGACCTCACAGATGGAAAAAAATAAAAGAAAACCTGGAAAAAAAAAAAAAACTAAAACCAGACGTGTGAACAGGTGAGTAAAGAAAGACAGCAGTGAAACATTTAATAGCTATAATAAATGTTTTTTTTTTCACAAACAGTAAGGATTTAAGTCGTTTCCCTTTTGCATTTAAATGACAAGTATTTTGTGTAAAGAAGAGCACAACAACATTTCCTGAACTACACAGAATAAAAATAAAAGGCAACCATCCACTTTGGTCAAACATCACAAATGCAACACAACAGGGTCTGAAACAACACAGAAAATTAATAAACTGCCTAAAATACATTTAATAATGACTTAGTTAAGCTGTTAATGGTGATGGAAACAGTGCTCTACACTGATACTGTATCAAATATAAACTGTATAAAAACTTATGCATATATATCCATATTTAGTGCTGATCCAGGAACAAAAGCACACTTCCATTTCTATAGCTGGGTAATCTCCTACTTTGGTAACTCAACCGTGAAGCTGCACACGCCTACTGTGTCCTGACTTCAAACATATATTACTTTACAGTATAAGAGTGACAGGTGTTGATGCATGCGTAATAACAATAGTACTCATATCTGAAAAACATAAAAAGTACCCTCTGGAGTGTAGAGAAGTCACAAACAGAGAGGTGTTTGGGGCTGGAGACAAAACAGCTCAATTCAAACAAAATCATACATCAGTCTTCGGTGTTTAAATCCCTTACGATGTTTTAAAACGCGTCCATAGTTTTTCCTACCCAGCCCCAGAGGGTATTGGCGAGGTAGAGGGATACAGCGTGATTGGTTTATGACATAAGGTACTTCACAGGTACTACAGTGATACATCAGAGCTAGTATTACACCTTCAGCAGAATATAAAACACAAACTACAGCAAGAATAACGTGAATGTAACAAAGACTTCATGTCACTGAGATATTCTCATGGCTACTATGAAAAACAAAGCTGTACTTCACACATTTAGTCCGACTAGCTACACCTTTATGAGAGCTGCTACATAACTGGCCATGGAGGAATAACAAGGAACCGCTTTACTTAAGACGTGTAGTACACATCATGTATTACTGGACTGCAGGGTGGTACGCACTTAAGGCAGTTTAAGCTCCTGGTTGAGACAGACAGGATCCCATTTTTTTTGTAGGTGATCTTAAACTAATAGCTCCAAGCTGAGAATCAACAGGGAAAAAAAAAAAAGACAATTGACTGGTGCATCAGATTACAAATAAAGAATAAATAACTTACCGATATTTCTTAAATAAAGGAGCCCCAATAGATTATTCCTTACTACTTTAACAGTACAATCATAAAATATAAAACGGTAAAAAAAAAACAACACATTTTAAAAATCTTACACATATTAACGCTGAAGTTTACAGATGATATCAGAAGTATTCACCCCAAAACGTTTATACACCAAATTTCTTTTAGAAATACGTGAAGAGAAAAGAGGGATGGGTTAAACTGCATGCAATAATATGTGATGTTAGTAGGATTAGTAAATGAAGGTTTTGGTTGCATGTTTTATTACACGCTCATGCTAAGAAGCACTTAAGGTTTGGCAGCAAGGCAGTGGGGACACGAACACACACACACACACAGTTATGTAGGAAACATTAATGTTAAACAGACACTTTGGAGGAGGCACGCAGACAAAACTGTGACATCTGAACACAGAAAGCGACAAAGACAAAGATCAGACAGAGTCGTGTAAAACTGAAAAAGTAAGAAAGCTCGTCAAACCATCATAAAATACATGCAATATAATTAGAATGTACTCTGCTTCTTGTTACCCGTGACCCTGAACTGGATTAGCAGAAACGAATACAAGGCTGGACGGAGGCTAAACGAACGCGGTACCACTGAGCACAAAGTCAATGTAAAGACAAACAACATGAAATAACATTCGTAACTGTAATCAGACTATTGTCACAACAGAGAAACATCACAAACCAGCTGAACCAGCCACACAGCAGAACCAAGCTGTGATGAGAGTCTCATGCAGGGAATCCAGACAGCTGATTGGACAGTGGGAGAAGAGGTCTGCCTGGTCACCGCTCCAGTTGATTCTCTTCAGCCTGTATGAGGGGCCACCTAGAGAAAGGAGAGAAAGAGGAAGGGGGATGTTTTAAAGTTAAAATCATTATTTTGTTGTATTTAATGCTGAATTTAATTATTAATAACTGAATTTGATTGGTAGCAGCTGTGAGCTGTAGAGAAGGAGGCGGCGCGCATGAATGTAGGTAAGTGTAACATAAACCGTGGGCCTGAATGAGTTACCTGGGAGATGTTGACGCCGGTCAGTTTCTCCAACGCCACAGGCAGGTGGGTCATGATGTCCAGTACCTCGCCTGACAGCTTGGCCACGCCCACATCTCCACCTCCGCTGGACACCATGGTAACTTTTTTCGCTTCACAAAGAGGCCTGCTGATCTCTTCTGCCATCTGGTGGACGAAAGACATTACAGCAGTTAAAACTGTAACCAGTGAATGTAACAATTTAATCCAGAATCCAAGTAAATACAAACACAACACTCATGACTAACAGTCTTCAAATTTTGTTTTTATTATCATTGCTGATTCTAAAAATAAAAACAGGAGATAGGAATGACAAAGTTATCGCTCACCAGAGGCAGTTTCTCCAGCAGCATGTCCACCATGGCGCCCTCCTTGTACTCCTTGAAGGCCTCGGCCTTCTTCGCCATCTGCTCAGCCTCAGCACGCCCCTTGGCCTCCACTGCAAATGCTTCAGCCTCACCTTTAACCTGCAAGAGAGAAGAGGAGGGGCTTATTGTAGCAGAAAACACTGAATCTCACCTTGTACCTTAATGTTACATAACTTAAAGCCACACATAACTTAAATCCTGCACAGCATGAAGGATAATTTATATTTAAAATGTTTTAGATAGTCATTCATTAAAAAAAAAATACCTCATGCAATCTAATGGTAGTTTTAAATGGCTCATCTAATATCTTGTGGATTTTTCCCTCATCTATATTCCATTCATGTCCTCATTTCCCTTTTTATTGTTAGATTCAGAATTACGGGCATCATATTAGAGGTCTCACCTGGGCTACATAGTAATACTATAAACGTGGATCATCTTGACTGATTTAAAACTTTGGCTTAAATTCAAGAATGAGATTCTATCTCCTTATTTCCTCTTTTAATTTGGAGTTCAGAGGCCCCAAATTAATGCTTGACAAGTGTGAGAGATATTTTTTGTAGACGTACACCCAAATACTTTACTGAATACTCAGTTTTAGATTAGATTTCTAGATAATATCTCAGATTTAAAAGCTTGTGCCTTTGATACATTAAGTTGGTAGTCAGATATAGAGCCCTACCGATCTAGATAATTAATCAGCTTGGGGAGGGTTTGGAAAGGTTGCCCCAGATAATTGAATATGTCATCTGTGGAAAATGGAGAGTTTTGTTTTTTCCCCAGAAAAAGCTTTGACTCACCCTTATGGACTCAGCTTCAGCCTCTGCCTCCATGATCAACTTGAGACTGGACAGACAAAAGAAACACAGTCAGCTGGTTAGCAGAGAGATAAATGATTTAACCAGTTTGTGCAAACATGTCAGCTAAGCACAAATGTTATTTTAACATAAAAAAAATAACGATTTCAGCAGACAGATGAAAATTTGACAAATTAAAAAAAGGGGGATTCTCAATATTTCTTCTTCAGACTTACAAACAGAGAAAACATACCAGAAAAAACTGTCTGCTTACTGTCGTTCCTGCAGTTTAAGAGGTGAGAATGAACCCATTACTCACCGCTGAGCCTCAGCCAGCTTCTCCAGCCGGTACCGCTCGGCCTCTGCGGGTTTCTTCACCTTGGCCTCCAGCTCCTTCTCCTTGCGGGTGATCTCCTGCTCCTGCAGCATGATCTGCTGCGCCCGCTCAACCACCTGCACCTGCATCTTCTCGCTCTCAATACACTGCTTCGTCTTCGCTACCTGGCAGAGGAAAACAGCTCATACATGTGTGTATATGCACACTTCATTTAATGTCATAAATGGTAAAAATGTGATTGATTTCTAATAAGTTTAAAACATTTGACCTGCAGTCATAATTAGAGAAATGCTGAGCTCTTTATTTCAAATATATTCAGCTTAGTGACCAAATAACAAAACGAGCTGCTTCCTGTGCACGTCTGTGTACCTGCAGCTGGTAGGCCATCTCTGATTCAGCCCTCTTAGTGTTGACTTCAATGTCGTAGGCTGCCTTCTTCAGCTCGTAGTCCCTCTGAGCTTTCGCCATGTCGATCTCATTCTTGTATTGGGCCGATATTTTCTCCTGCATCGCGTGAGCTTCCTGCAGAGAGAGCGAGTCAGAGAGGGACGGAGAAAGGATGGAGGTGATCAGGATCAATGGGAACAGACGTCTAAAATAAACAGGATGAAATGCTAAAAATACAGACAGAGTTTAGACAAAAGGCACCAGTGACGAGGCCAATAAGACTGAGGCAAAGACACACACTGATGTGCTCTGTAAACAACCTTCTAGATGATTTAAAGGCAGCTTCTATTATTAGCAAGGTGCAGTATTTATCCCAGTGTTTCTAAAAATAAAGAAAGATCTTCAAACTACATCAACAAACCCCAATGGCACCTGTTGCAAAAAGGGATCTGTGTAAAAACTGAGCTTTATAGCAATACAGTATTAAAAAATAACAGCGGCAAAGTGACAAATCTCACCCTAATCACAGCATCTCTCTTGTTTTCAGCCTCTCCGATGCGAGCGTCTTTCTGAACCTGGGCTGTTCGGCCTTTCCCCAGAGAATGCAGGTAATCCTGTGTGCCAGCAGGAGAAAAAAAGATCCGATGTGTGTTTATTTGTTCAATGTTTAAATTCGGGAATCCACGGAAATGTACTGAGATCATCTATTATGTGGTTTTTTTATACAGCAAAGACACACCTGGTCATCATGAACATCTTTGAGGGTGTAGCTGACCACGCTGATGCCCATGTTGACCAGGTCAGAGGAAGCCACCTTAAAAACCTGCTCTGAGAACTTCTTACGGTCCTTGTAGATCTCCTGTAACAGAAACACACTCGATGTAATGCAGAAGTTACCCAGCAGAGGTCCTGATTACTGTAGATGTATCCTAGTAATACTCGTTTTATAAATCAGGCTGGTCTCAGTTCAGTAGGCTCATAAAAAAAGATTTATTGTCATTCATTCTTCAAAAAACATAAGTCGCTCCTTACCTCAACAGTCAGATGCGCGATGATGGCTCGCTGATGACCTTCAAGCGTCTCCAAGGCGATCTGAGCGATTTCAGCCTCCGACTTTCCCATGAACATCTGGCAGGCTGCAGCCAACATCTGTTTATTCTGACCCTGGATCTTCATCTGCAGGAAACAGCTGCTTAGTTATTATTTAGACAAACACTGACATACATATTGGGTTCATTTCCCCCAATGCACAGTGAAAAAATAGCAAATCAGGAGCTGCGTTTTATGTGCCGCTAGATGGCACTTCGATGTACCTGCCGCTAATATTTACATCGTTTACATGCTTTAATCAATTACAGATACATTAACAAGCAGAGGAAAAACAGCCCACATTTATTTTTTGCTGATCTGATTTGATTTGTTGGATTGATCTGATGTTTGGTTTTAATTCAAACATGTAAAAAACAAACAAAGTAACAACAAACTGCATTACAAACAAAAAACAAGTAGAGTAACTTTATACACCACACATAATTAATCCTATCTGCTAAATATTCATTTGCTAGTTTAAACCTGTCCTTCTGAGTTAGACCTCCCCTGTTATACCAGCAGAGGGCGCTGCTTCCTCTGCAGTGGTGCACACTGACCTGGGCGATCCCGGTGACAGAGATGGGCACGCCGTGGCGGGTGTAAACTTTATCGCTCTTCACATTCAGAGTCAGAGTGTTCAGTGAAATCCTGGAGAGAGGCCACGTAACAGATATAATGGGAAACACGATTATTGATTCACTTTCGTTACTCTAATGGTATACATTAGGGTGTAGCAATTTCTTCCTTGCTTTTGTTACGCTGAGTTCCAAACACAGAGTGGAGGAAAAGAGCAGTATAATAAAGGATAAATAAGGATAAATACATAAACTTCACTGTTTTGAATGCAGCAGGAGGAGAAGAATGTTAGTACTAGACCCAAATGTACTAGGTTTTTGTGTGGAAGCTAATGTTTTGAATTCAACAGGAAGACAGAGAGAAAGGACCTGAAAACTAGGGCTGGGAGCGTTAATCGCGTTAAAATCAAGCCAGCGCGGGTAGCTCTGATTAACGCGTTAGCGCCGTCCAGCCCCACACAAATGGCGATCTGCATTAACTCGCTAATGGAGATTTGCCACATTAATGCGGGTTTTACGTTAACGTCACTTTAACGCGATTAACGCTCCCAGCCCTACTGAAAAGTAACAGTTTATGAACAGGAGCTGGATGCTATACACATATTTATTACTAATCAAACAGATACATAAAATCTTACATTAAATCTGTCCCCAAAAGAAATTCTTTATTATTATAAAATTACTTTTTTAACCTTTTTTTTCTCTTTTTAATTTTTTTTTGTATTGTTGCTGCTGTCGTGCTGTTTGCCTTCTCATCATGTTCATCACGTGCCTTCTCATCAATTTGTCACTTAAAATACATCGGCCAAATGTCGACAGTGTTTGCAGAAACATCAGGAAGTAAACTAACGGAGGTTAAGAGGACATAACTAAACTTTGGGGTTTGTTTACCTCTGTATCTGCTGAACGCAGGGGATGATGAACACTCGGCCTCCGGCTATCATGACAGGAGGAGAACGGCAGAACCCTGGGAGAGATCAGAGACCACGCTGAGCATCACAGGGAGCGCTTAAACATTTACTACTTCATGATAAAAAACAAACACATTCAACAAACTTCTTTCACAAATCAAGTTCTGGCTTCTGTTTCAGTTCAGAAGTGCAGACCTATTAAAAATCTGCTTGCACAGTAAATCCTATTTTTACGACAATTATTTACAAAACTGTGACAGTCGTGATTTTTTCCTCTCCTTTAGTGAGGTTTAGGGCAACACTTAAAGGATTAAGAACCTTTTGTTGGCCTTGAACTGACAGCCATCGCATTAGTCATTAATTAATGAAAAGCAGCGGTTTTGTATTAGTTTGATGTTATAGTTTTTAAGTTGTTTAGATTTCATCAAAGCAGTACAAGGCATCATTTTACCTGATACCACCATAGCCTCGTTGGGACCACAGGTGTAGAACATGTTTGCTGATCCTCCTTCAGACTGAAAACCAAAAAAAAAATGAAAGAATACTTATTAAAAACACTTTTATCAAGGACTTTTTCGGGAAAATGATCAACAAACTCATAAGGCCAGAATAGTGAGCAGTTATTATAGGAAATGTTATTTTAAAATTATATTTTTTTTTCAGAGGCGGAATATATAAGCATCAGAAATCACATTGATCAGCTCACTCCCAGGAGAAAGGAGGGAGCGGATGTGATGATGGTGGTCAGCAGATGAGCAGCAGACCAGCGGAAAATCTAATTAGCGCAAACATTGCGCAGTAAAAAGCCCAAGAAAAGGCGCAACAAACGCAAAAACCCGAAGCTCACAAACAAGATCAACAGAGAGATCAAGGTTTTACAATATGCACAGCATAACAAATATGAAGTGCTGGCTATTTATCTGTTAGCTTAACTCAAACGATTTGAGCTACATCTGTGTTTACACTCGATGGATGTGGATACAGAGAAAATATGACGACACACTCACCGGTTAGTGTACAAACGACGTGGGTGGAGTAGAGTGGAAAAAGATGAAATATTGGCCGTTCAGATTAATAATTTTATATCCCAGGTAACGCTTCTCTCGTTGGATACCAAATGATGTGGTTACTGAATAATAAGGCTGCAGCTCAGTGGCTCCGATAGAGCACGCCCATTGAGCAAACTATGTGCTTCCACCATCTAGTGGCGAGGTGGGGGAACGTCGTTTCTCAGGGATGCCCTCCTCAATCATCATCACCGGTACTGGGCGAGTAAAAACACTTCATCCTGAAGCAGACGCAGGTGGAAAGCAACCAAATACATTTATTTCAAGTACATTTAATAGTTCCATTATCTACAACTTTGCACTTTACTATTAGAATCAGAATCAGAATACTTTATTGATCCCCAGGGGAAATTATTCAGGTTACAGTGCTCCAGATATTAACAAGACAGACAATACACTAAAGAAATAACCACAATATATACATCCATATATATATATATGTACATATACTCAACATCTTAATAAATAGCTGAGGAAAGGAAGAAGGAAGAACATGTGCAAAACAGGTGTATCAGAGAACGTGTTAAGTGGATGAATTGTACAGAGAGATGGCCACAGGCAGAAATGATTTCCTGTGTCGTTCAGTGGTGCTTTTCGGTAACCTCAGTCTCTCACTGAACGTGCTCCTGTGACTGACCAGCATGTCATGGAGTGGGTGGGAGGTGTTATCCAACATTGTCTCTATCTTGTACAACATCCGCCTCTCCAACACCATCTTAAGGGAGTCCAGCTCCATCCCCACAACATTACTGGCCTTACGGATGAGTTTATTGAG
>VUQR01014334.1:45664-62587 GCA_015108515.1 Hemichromis elongatus | reverse complement strand
CCTGTATCACCTCCGACAACTGAGGAAGTTCAGGGTCTTGCCAGCGATCCTCAGGACTTTCTACGCAGGTGCTGTGGAGAGCATCCCCACACAGAACATTACATCCTGGTATGGAAACAGCTGTGTTAAGGACCAAAAAGCTCTCCAGAGAGTGATCCGTACAGCAGAACGCTGCTGCAGGATTGCTCTCCCCCCCTTCAGGACACTTACACCAGGAGATGCTGGACTAGAGCAGCGCAGATACTAAAGGACCCGTCTCATCCTGGCAACAAGCAGTTCACACTTCTGCAATCCGGCAGAAGGTTCCGCACCATCCGGGCAAGGACAGAGAGACTCAAAAAGAGCTTCTATCCCCAAGCCATCCGCGCTCTCAACCATAAAATGTTTCCAAAACACACTTTTCCAGAAGTCTTGTGGTTTGTTCAGATGCAATGTTGTAGACTTTAGCAATGGATCCATGTTCTTTTAAAACTCAAACAGATCTCATTATAGTTTTGAGAGAATCAAGACAAGCTTGTCTTATCTTCACATAATTTTGAAGAAGCAGATCTTTAAAACAGGAAATTGCATTTTGTTAGATTTATCCCTCTCTTTATGTTTTATCTGTTTTTAGAAGAGAGATTCATATAACTGTGGTTTCACTTAAAATCTTAACTCAATACATCCTCAATCCATTGCCTTATTTTAAAAAGTAGACACTGGATAATTTGAAACGGCTTAATGATCTTTTTTTTTATGTCTGACTTTCATAAAATCATGCCAATCTTCAAATCTTTTTGAGTTTTGATCTGGATATTTCATTTAATATTGGAACTCACACTTTATCCAGCACTAAGACAGGTTGGTAAAATGGTATGAACTTTTAAGTAGTTTGGCAATAGCTTACTTCCCAGAATACTTCCCATACTTCCTAGAATCTTTACTGTTCTCTCTTACAGAGTTTACTGTAACCTAAAGCAACCATCAATCCATCCATCCATCTAGCCAGCCACGTATCCCTTTCAGGATTGCTGGTTGACTGGAGCATATCCCACTTATGGCATTGTCTGAAAAATCGCTGCACATAACTTCGATGTGTGTGCTATTTAACACAGATTAACTGTTTTTTTACTAGAGATGAATTTGCACTGAGAATGTAAGTGCCTCAAACATACAACATACCATGAGTGTATACACATAAATATACAGTGAACTGAAGATAACACCCACATTTATTTTAATCTGTACAGTTATGGATCACGAACTGTCATTTATTTGAATGTGAATGAAATTCAACAAACATGTTATTATTCTTTGTGTTGTATTTATGGAGGGATAATTATGGGTGTACACAAAGCTGTAGCTGTGTGTAATAACTGGGCACAAGAATGTCTGCTCTGGTATTGTTAGAGGACCATGCTCAAACACTGTTCATAAAGAACCTGGGAACCACCAAGGCTCAAGCCTGCCATGAACTAGAAACCATTGGAATGCCAACATCACCATCCACAGTGAAGTGAGTTTTAATGTATATCACCATAGACTAAGACTGTGCTGATAAAGAAAGACGCTCCTGCTACAAAACCGACACCTTCAAGCTTGATTTAAATCTGCAGCTTCAAAGCTGATGAGCCAAATGCTAAATAAGACAAAGATTGAGCTATTTGGCCACAACAACAAGTTATATGTTTCAAAGAGATAAAGATGAGGCTTGTAAACCTAAGAACACTGTAGAAACTGCCAAATACTGTGATGGTAGTGTTATGCTCTGGAGCTGTTTTGCAGCCCATGGACTTACTACATTGTATAAAACTGATGGAGTAATGAAGGAGGAGGGCCACCTCCAAATTTCACCTCAGATCAACAGATGGACAGCTGAAACTTGGACATAGTTGGATGTTCCAACAGGACAAACACACATGAAAACTGGGTTTAGAATAGATAAAGCAACCATTGAGCTAAAACATTAAGCTTCTGGAAATCCCTCCCCAAAGCCCCAGCCTCAACCCCTTTGAAAATTTGAAAAAAGACTTTTCTTAAAGTTACTATGACATTCATGCACATTAGTGTATGTTAACATCTGATGCCAAAATTAGGTTGAATGATGGGGATTGTTAAAAGAAAATTATGCACACACATTGCTTTCAATTTGAGGAAAAGATTGATTCTTCACATGTCTGCCTTTGTGAATGCACAAATTTTTAGTGGTGAATCTACCTAACATCTGTTCTGATTTTTGAAGTACAGCTACAATTAATTCAACCTTATAAGGCATTGTGGGTGCAGTGCTAAAACATCTTCAGATTTTTTTTCTTTTTTTTGTGGTAATTTGCTGACAACTTGGCAGCAGCATTGTATTTGTTCTGACATTCGTCTCCTTTATTTTCAATGAAACCTTCTGTGTTAATCGCGGTCTAAAGAGCAGGCACAAGGAAAACCAGCATAATGTAATGTGTGGCTTTATAAGAATAAAAGAATCATAAATTTGTTCAACAAAATGAAAAGCAATCAGCAGGAGACTTACCTGCCGTGATCAGTCAACAATGCTTTCTACAGTTCCATAGAGTCAGTAATTGGATTTCAGGGGAGGTGAAATTAATAAAGGTACTCCCATCTAAGCTAAATGGGAATCTGAGATGTGTGTTTCTGTGCACAGGGGATCGTGCATGATGAATAATTTTATAATGCTCATTTTCACTGTCTTGGTATGTGATAACTGATGTGTTGAAAGAAAATGAAAATTCATGTGGAGTTAGTAATATTATGCTGTATTGCCAATTGGATTTGAGAGTGACTTGGGTGTGTTTATGAATGAAGGAGGATGTCATTGGTTGAAATGTGGTGAATAAGTAATTTCACAGAATCCTTTCCAGTGCAGCAAATCTGCTTTGTTCAAATACCATTCCTCACTTAGGCTTTAACCTTATCCCTCTCTATGCAGCTCTGATGGAGTTCATGAATTTATTACTGCCTTAGTTTGATCTCTGTGTAATGTCATAAAGACTGAATGTGTGTGTACAAAAAAAAAAAAAAATCAGCTTTTATAGACATTGTAGATTAACATAGTTGAAGACAGAAAAGGATTTATACTGAAGGAATCTTAAATATAAATCCAACAAATCAGATTAGGAAAAAAAAAGGTGAGGGAAGACTTTAAACATAGCATGGTTGTTGGTGCAATATTAGCTCGTCTGAGTAATTTAGAAACATCTAATCTACCTGGATTTTTCTAATCGGTTATCTCAAGGGTTTAAAAAAGGAGATAAAGGATAGGATATGTGCAGAGGAGGGATAGTGAATACATTAAACAAAGGATGCTGAATATGGAGTTTCCAGGCAGTAGGAACAGCGGACAACCATTGAGAAGATTCATGGATGTATCGTCTGCATGTGTTTTTCTGTGGGAGAAACATTTCGTCACTCATCCAAGTGACTTCTTCAGTCTTGGCTGACTGCAGGTTTCCCCAACCTTTTAAACAGGACATTTGCATAATGACTGAAACTAGACTAGCATCACTGGCAAACAAGTAGGCTGTGAGGTCAGTTTCTTATCCTTTATATGGAAAATATTTATGATCATTATTTATTCATTATTCCATCAACTTCTTTTGATTTGGTGCAATATAAATACAATTACATGTCACAGAAAAGAAGAGTAATACAATTCGGTCGCTATCCTTAATCACTCTAATGTGCTGCACACCCTTTCCAGCATCATCCCTCTGTGTAGCCTATCAATATATGTCTTTTTCTTCTTTTTTGGTCCACCCTCACATAAAACTCAGTATAAGGCTTTTCCTTTGCCACCCCTTCTTTGCTCTATGCCTAGCCTCTTGGTACTCTTGTCTACTTACTATGTCTACTTAAATATCCCACTTTTTCTTTGTCAAACTTTTTCTTCAAATGCTTACCTTCCTTGTAATTCCTTATTCCATAACCAAATCTTCCTATCCTCTTACACGTGTCTAAAGGATAGCTCTACTGGCATTTTCCCTGGCCACTTCAGCTTCACATTCCTAGTCATCTGGCAATTCTTCCCAACCACCCAGAGCCTCTCTCAAGTCCTCAATAAAACTCTGCAAAAATTCTTCCTTGTTAAAATTCACATGTAGCACTGTGACTTTGGTGCAAGCAGACAAACAAATCACTCAGATATCCCTTCGGTCTCCCACTGTGGATTTTTTCACCATTTAAAAGTGGATTTATTTCTTTATTGCGCAAAACTGCACACGACGACAATAACTAGATGAAAAGTCTTATCAGGGACAAAACATGAAAAACACTTGGATAATCTCTTTCCAAATTTGTTTGTTTCCCAAAACACTAATAAATACATTAAAAGTCATGATCATTTTAAATACTGACACAAGGCTATATTGGTTATGTTCATGGTGGCATTTTGCTTGTGTGGCTTAGGTTCATTTTTCCCCATAGAGGATGGAATTGCTGCAGATGTTTCAGTCCACAGGGAACAATCAGGATCACTGAGTCCTTTAATGAGTATGAAAATGATGTGAATCAGTATGGCCTTTCATTTTTACATCATTTTCACACTCATCAAACCATTCAGTGACTCTTCCACCACTGAATGGTTTGATGAGTGTGAAAATATATACCCTTTCAATGTATTTCACATTGTTTTTTTATTAATCAAACCATTCAGTGACCCTTCGTGCCCTGTGGGGTATTGTCATCTTGGAAGAAACTGCTATCCTCAGAATTGAACCATTTTATAATAGGATAGAATTGATGGGTTCAAACAACCTTGACTCATTTGCAGTGACAATCAACTTAGAAGACAAGTAGGCCTATCAGCAAAATGATAAAAAAAAAAATCAAAGGGAAACAATACGAAATGTGTTTTTGTCCATAAATAGAATGTTTTCTAAGTCTAGCTCCCTAATACAGTGTCTAAATTGTGTCCAATATCCTCTGAAAACTTTGTACATGAAATCTGAAACATTTTAGAATCAGGGTTCTTATAAAACCTGCAATGAACTGTTTTTAAAAAAATCTTGTGAAACCACAGCTGTTTCAAGTTCAGTTCAGCTTAAATAAAGAACATTCCCATGTCCTTACCTCTTTGAATTCCTAATAAAATTCCTGAAAAACCATTGTGCCTATATTATTAAAGATTAAAAATAGGTATGATGATAATGATTGGCATGGTAGAAATGAGTGCCCTGTTGTAATTTGCAATCCTGGTCAGAGAAACAGTTTAACCCAGTTGGTGGAATAGTCTGGTATGGATGTGAACTTGTCTGTAAGTGTGAGCAAGGTTTGTGAGTTCCGAAGGAAAAGTAATACATCATCAGCATATAGCATCAGCATCTTGTAGTCTCTATTTTCAGCTTGAACTCCTTTGGTTTCTATACTTGCTGCCATAAGTGGTTTTAATTTGCTGATACAGCAATAGTTTATTATAATTATTAGTCTAAGTGTATTAGTGGCTGAGTTTCTACCCTTGATAAAAAACCTTTTTGATCAAGATGCATTATGAATGGAGGACTTTGGAAAGTATTTTAAGGTCTACATTTATAAGTGAAACTGGGCGGCAGCTGGTTAGGAGTGTCTTTTTCTGGTTTAAGAAGTAGGCTAATGTTCATTTTTAAGGATTAAGACTGTTTGTTCTGCATTTGAGTGACCATTCTGAAAAAATTAGGTGCAACAGTAGGCCAAAAGTGTTTGTAAAGCTCTGCTGGAAAACCATCCGGACCTGGGGCTTTATTGTTTCAGAGATCCAGTGCCACAAACTGTTCGTCATTTAATTTCTGTAATTTTTTCTTGTTACGAAATTCTGTCAGCATTGGGAGGATTAATGTGTGATGAGTATAAAGCTTCATTAAAGTTTTTAAACTATTTATTTATTTGTTATGGGTCATGAGGAATTATTTTATAGAATAAATAAATTTCTTTTTCTTTAATTAGTGTTAAATGGTCAGTGAAATGGTCATTTTCTAGTTTTATTACCATGTTCAAAGTTCTAAAAACACAGTCTTTGCATCAGAAACTTTCATTTAATTTTGTTTTCTCAGGTTGTTAATTATATGTTCTTATGGTAAGTTAGCACAGGCAGATTCTAATAATCATATCACATAGAATTCATTCTTTGTTCTTGTTAATAATAATAATAATAAATAATAAGCTTTTTCCCCTTTTTTTTGTCTTATGTGAACACCAAGATATAATTTTGCCTCACAAAACCATTTCCTTCCCTGGACCAACACCACATACGTTCCATGTGACCGACCTCAGTGTGTTCATGTTTAAACCAGCTGGTGGAATTTTGAATGTTAAAGTTGTGTGCGTGTGTCTGTGTATCTGTCTATCTTGTGAGGCTGTATTACAGAAGCTCAGCTTGTCGACTTCTCAAATTGATGAAAGGCAATGTTTTTAACTACCTCCTCCAGGAGATTCAGGTGAGTCTGGATGAAATGACTCACTGTCGTTTCTGGGTCTTCTTCTGTCTTCTCTGCTATTCCTGAAAACACCAAATGTCCCTCATGCTGCGAGCCTGGAGCTCATTGACAGTTTCTTTGATTTTTTAATTTTCTTCCCAGAGTGAGAGATTTCACCGTTCCTTGAAATCAGCAGCAAGTGTTTCCACCGGCTGCTGGCTGAACTCCATGGACAAACACAGTGCCTGATAATCTTAATGGAGGGTTTCCATGAGGGCCAGATGTGCATCAAAGCTGTACAGGATGCCAAAATATCCACCATGTGGTTGTTTTGTGGAGAAACTGGCTCCAGTGACTCTTTGTGGTAACTTTGTTTCAAAGACGGCGTTTATATGCTGGTGAAGGAAGTCGGCACCTTGTTACCTGGTTTCTCATGATTTTAACAAAATGCTCGAAACACTCCTCAATATAGTTTTAAAAACCATCCAGGTTTTTTGTGGTCCTTCACAGTTGGTTAGAATGTAATTATAATTCCTATTGTTGCAACCTTAAAAGCAGTCAAGGAATAAACTGGCAGAAAAGATTAGTAGGGGTGTCGAAATTCATGGGTTGGATCCTCACGAGGCCGCATTTGTAGACCGATTACGTCACAACGATGCAACGTAGGCTGTCCAAATTCGTAGACTCCTCAGAATGCGGCCGACAAATGCGTCCTCATTTGTCCAGATTTTGAGGATGGGTCCGGTGTATCCTTCGTGGCCCACCATATCCCAGAATCCATAGTGTGGCCCAGCGCCAAATTCAAGTTTCCAATAATGGCGGCCGCTACTAAGTTTTAATATTGCTTTATTACTCTTTCTGGGTCACAAAATAAACTTTTAACATATTTTCAGGCGAGAATGTAGCTGTGTAAACTTAAAATATCTTCTCGGTTTATCAGGACATCATATATTTGCAAACGTGCTTTGACGGTTTCGGAGACGCCTGTTCCCCACCAGCTCGATAGCTAGCCGGCTGGCGAGAACACCAAACTCCCGGCACATCCCCCCGCAGTCTTCCTCTACTCGGGTTAAACATGATATGTAAGTCACTTAGATATCCTAAACATGTAATTGTTTGGACTTTTTGGTGTTTTGTTTCTTCCTGAGTAAATCGGCTTGGCTGAGATTACAGCTGAATAAACGTCAAACAGTGTGAGATGATCTAAGGAGCTGTAAGGAAAAGGCGTCTGGACTTCTTTAGGCCAGACGCCTTTTCCTTACAGCTCCTTAGATTACGATGACCTGGATGACTGAGAACCTTCACAGACAGTGTGAGATGATGGAGAGTTTACTTCAGTGTCCTGTTATATGATAGCAAGGAGCAGACGGCTACGTCCACACGTACGCGGCTGTTTGGGTCACTGAAAACGGAGATTTTTTAGGAAATTCTGCCAGGGTGGAGATTTTCGAAAACTCAGTTTTTAGCGTTTAATTGTGGACAGTTATTTTTCCAAAACTGCACGTGTAGACGGGATTTATTTTAACTAAAACGAAAAGGGAAAACCTCTGTTTTCAAAAATACCTGTGTATGCGTGGACGTAGCCCGAGACAGCTGGTGACGCAAGTCTGAAGGCTAGACAGTCCAAATTCACCAGCCGCTCACTTCCGGCTTACCCCACCTCATGAGGACCCGGCCGACGTAGACCCTGTAGGTCGGGTCCACATGAGGATGCAACCCATGAATTTGGACACGCCTAATAAGACATAATAAGATGCTGTAGTGATAGATGTAGCAATACAGAATGACAGCTACATCAGAAAGAAGAAACACGAGAAACTAGAGAAGTACCAAGGGCTCAGAGAAGAGCTCGAGAAGAAGTGGAGGGTGAAGGTAACAGTGGTCCCAGTGGTAACTGGAGCACCGGGTGCAACCACTCCCAAACTAGGCAAGTGGTTCCAGCAGATCCCAGGAACAACGTCCAAGATCTCTGTCCAGAAGAGCGCAGTCCTAGAAACAGCTAAGAGAACCTCAAGCTCCCAGGCCTCTGGTAGAGGACCTGAGCCTGAAGGATAGACTGCCCGCAGGGGAGTCCATATAAAAGTAAGTATCCTTTGTTTGCAGCAGCATGCAACTTAGCTAAAAGGCAATAACCGAAAAGCTTCTTCACTTCCAACTTTCTGTTTTGCATTGCCCTTGCAGGTTATCTTTTGTTTAACACTTATTCTGAAGCTTTTATTGCACTACAGTAACATCACAGCTTGGAGTCAACCTGATTCATCATTATCTGTGCTTCACCTTTAGATCGTCTGCTCCACTCTGTTTGCACACAGAGTGAAACTGAGAGCAGAGCAAGCCGAGAAACGACCAAAGCCATATACTATAGCAAAGACAGTATAGAGTGTGCAATAAAACACGGTAGATAAAATATATAAATACGTTTTATTTTTCATCTTATAAATCTTTCTGTCTGCAATTTACCCTTAAATCAGAAAAAAAAGAAAATTGGCATGAAGGTGTCTATTTGGGCCTGAAGTTTCTTATCTATATAACATATTATGTTGCCAAGCAAACACCTATTAAGTGAGCTAAAATCACCACTTGCAGTGTTTGGAAGCTTTTTTGGCTTGCATTGTCACCGCTCCAAATGTATGTTTTGAATCAGACAGACTGATTACAGGACTGATTTTACAGTTTATCCTATTTTATTTTAATAATTCTCAATTTACATTGAAGTTGCCCATTAGCAAAAACCTCCCACATAAGATGTAGACATGATTTTCAAATACCTTTTGAACTGCCAGTTACTCTATTGGTCATGTCATATGTTAACCATGTGCGATAGCGTATCCACACCTGTAGCCAATGCGTCTGGCAAAGTGCAAACAGGCCTCGTCCAGGTGGGTCTGGAAGCTGGCCTGCCGTGCGATTCCACCACACTCGGGACAGACATGAGGTGCTCTGTGTTTATGGATCCTCTGGTGGGCAGACACGGCACATGAGTTAGGGAGCATCATGGGAGGCGAGCACTGTGTACATGTCTGAAATTGGGAAGAAAAAAAGAACATGAAACAAAACAAAGTCATCATCAGAACTTCATAAGTGCACAAACCAGCAGCATGAAACATACTATTCACTCATCCCCAAGACTCACTGAGTTAGGCGCAGCTCTGATCTGCTGGAAGTGTGTGACTAGCTCCGCTTTTCCAGAGAATTGTGTTTGGCACTCTGGACATTTGAAGTTGTTGTACTGCAGCCCTTCGGCCTTCTTGCATGGCAGAGGCATCAGCGCTTGCGGGCCCTGAGGTGCTCGGCGGACGGATCGAGGCTGAGCTGCTGCTGGAGATGAACTGTCCTTCATTGGGCTTGAATTGGCAGAGATGGCGGGGCCTCCGGTTGTGGAAGAAGGAGAGGAGACTGGAGGAGAGGAGGACGAAGAGGAGAGCAGGCCTGGTCAGCCAAAAGGTGGAAAACAGGAGGAGACAAATGAAAAACGGTCAATGAGGATGAATCACACATGAATGACATAGTTTTTAGTTTGATATATATTTGCTTCTTTTTTTTTTAAGTAATGTAAGATGTAGAGATTAATATTTTGATGAGTGAATCAAGGTTAGCCAATAAACAGCTTTTTTTCTCAATATTTGTGGTTTATTATTATTTTTTTAAATCAACAAATGACAAACACTTCTGGACTTTCAGAGGAACTATTATGAATTTTCTTATTTTCTGTCTGTTTCAGTGGTGGGCGCTGATTACACACAACAAAAGGCTTCAAACAATGTAGGTCAGTGTATATGCGAGTAATCTCAATCAGCCAAAAGGTTCAGACTGCTCTAAACACTCCAGACGCCTTTTTCCTACTGTTGCCTCTGCATGATGTCAAAGAGAGTAGATATCACTAATATGTTCATTTCAGGTACCCAGCTGTGGGTGTGACATGCCTGCTTTTCAAACCTGTTTATGAAGGAGAGCATGAGCAGAAAGTAGGCTTACAGGGAGGAGAGCTGAAACAGCTCCTTCCAGACAGAAGATTAAATGAGTGGCAGCAGGCTCGGCTTAAGATAAGTAAGGCTTGTTTCAAAATGTAAATCATGAAAAGCAACTCTTGTAGATCTAGAAGATGAGCCTGATTGGTCCCCATTAATTTGAACAATTTTCTTTGAGATTATATCATCTAAATGATAAATAAAATATGATTAACTGATGAATAAAGTAAGTTTTGGCTGCACTTCGGCTTACCACCAATTGGCGTTATGTCTTGTTGTCCAATCATCTGCTCCACAGTGACAGGCCTCATGACCAGGTGTGAGCACTGCATGACCAGCCCTCTCTCCTTATGCTCTCTGGCATGCAGCAGCAGGCTGCACTTATTGAAGAAGGCCAGCCTCTTTGCACAATGGTTGCAGGTCACTTCGATGCGGAGCGATCGTCTGTCGTAGTGTCGTGCCAGGCTGCGCTCCAGCGCAAATGCGTCTCCGCACTCCAGGCAGCGGTAACCTGTGGCGGGGAGGGGAAGGCCCCATTCGGGTGGCGGTGGAGCAGAGAGGTCAGGCTTGTAGCTCGGCAAAAGGTTTTTGCTGTTCAGAATTTTATTAAAAGCCTCCACCAGGCTCGACTGGCTCCGGGAGATGACTGCACCCGTGCTGTTGACGATAGAGGCTGGTTTGTTTGGCTGGAGGTTGCTGCCTATGATGGTGCCGCTTCCTCCATTTGCCGTCTTGTTAGTGGCCGTACGTACGCTGATCCCGCTAGCAGCAACTGAGAACTTCGGGGAGGAGGCTGCAGCGGGGGTGACAGGCAAGGCAGCCGATTTAGTGATGCTTACAGCAGTGGCAGAAACCTTGGCCTTGTCGGATGCAGCCATTTTGTTTTGAACCTTGGTGGCGGCGGCCAGCATGACGCTGCTGGCTGCGAGTGTAGACACAGGCAGAGCATTGAGAGCACTTACTTTCTGGGAAGGTGTTGTCATGTGACCAGGGGAAGACTCTGGTTTTTGAGCCTTGTTTCCTATAATCTTACGTTCCCCAGCTTGAGCTTTCGGGTCTGCACCTTTCCCTGCAGCACCACCTTTAGGCGCCACCCGTGTCACGGTTCTGGTGATTCCACCAGTGGAGGTTTTAATAGTTTTGATTCTGACTTTGAGGGGTCTGGATGGTGTTCCAGAAGCAGCAGGTGTTGCATCACCTGCCTCCCCTGCGTCAGTGGGCACAGGTTTAGTTTTGCCATCGTCCACCTCCATATTTTCCTCACCCGTTTTCGTGTTTTCTCCCTTGTCAGCTTTACCATCAACAACCCTGTCTATGCCGTTTCCCACCTCCATCTCTTCCTCCTCCTCTTTAGGTTCCCGCAGTTCAGAAGGAGGTGGGGTGGAGGCCACTGCAGGGCTGGAACACCTTTTAGTTGTGACTTGAGCTGTTGATTTTGGCATCTCAGGTTCAGGACTCTCTGGCGAGTCTCTCTCTTCAATCACGTGCTCTGGATGCCTGTCCTCCACCTGGGGACTCTCCGTTGAGCCTGAAGGAGGGGCTGATGAAGTCAAAGATGCCCCTGAAGGAGTGTCCCCAGGTTTGGGCTGAGATGCAGTAGAGGATGAAGGCTGCGCTGAGACTGAGTCAGACTTGTAACGTCGGCTCAGCTGAGTGCAAGTCGGAGAGTCTGGGGTCTCCTGGATTACCAGCGGGCTTCCCAAATCAGGGTCAGAATCTTCCTCCTCCACTTGCTGGTGTTGAAATTCAGCAGGACCGCCCTTGGGAGCTCCGTTAAAAGGCTGCGATGAGCGTAAAGGGTGTGATGATGGTGCAGAAGGTGGAGTTGAAAGCAGGGGCTTGGAAGGTGGGAAGAAAGGTGAGGCTAGTCCCACGGGCCCACCAGCAGCCAGAGGAGGGGACCCAGCTGACAGAGACGAAGATGAAGGTAATGAAGCTTTCATGCCATCTGCTCTCTCTTGTCCCGTATCCTGCTGCTGCTGGTGTTGCTGCTGAAGCAGCTGCATCTTCCGGGCCCGACCAACAGGATCTCCAGACCCCTGTGCCACAAGTGGTTTAAGTCTGTTAAAAATGTTTCCACCCTGCTTGTGAGACTTGGCCGTACTAGCTCCTGCTGCTTCTGAAGACACTTTGGGTGTATTTACTGACCATGGCGCACCATTAGGCTGAGTCTGGCTGAGTGGAAGTGGTGTGGAGACACCAGAAGTCCCAAAACCATTGTGGTTGAGAGCTTCAGATTCAGCCATCCCAGGAGCGCACGCGCCAAGTCTAGGGCCCACATCCACCCCCGTGATCACATCAATAGTGTCCTGGTCTGCATCTCCCTCCCCTCCATCCACCGTCTCGATACGCACTTTATTCTTCACAATCACACTCACAATTGAAGTGTCTGCCTGGGGGTCCGAGGGGCTTGGCGCTCTCATGGATGACCCAACGCCCCCAACACTTTCCGGCTTCCCCAGAGGTGCACCTGCAGCTCCGTGGGGTCCCTCTGCCTCATCTGGGGCAGACTGGATGGCCTCTTTGGCATCTATGTCAGGAATGTCAAACGCTGCCAACAGGTCATCAAAATCTGGGGTCTTCATGTCCCCCATACCGGGATTACCTCCTGTAAAAACAAGACACAAAGCATGACCCTACTCCCTGCTACAAAACCCTACATGCAAAAACAATACTATAAAATGACAATTATATTGTTTTTATATTTTCATGATGACCTTAAAAAACAGACATGCACCTCCCTGTGATACACAAACAGGCTCCACTCGCCAGCTAGCTGGGATGCTGCATTAGCCAGCTAGCACGCTAGCGCTTTTGCTGCCCAAACCGCTCTCTCCAGTGGCAGGTTCAAAATTATTCCACTATGAATGGGAAACACTCGTCACTCCATCGTGCTTTTACCGCATGCAGGGCCTTGCACTAGTGACCATTTAAGAGGCGGTCCAACCGAGAGAGCGTTTTTGTAGCAGCAACCTCGGTTATTTTTGAGCTACTAGACTTGAGGCTGGCTAGCTGGCCGCTGAGCTCCAGCCAAGACAGAGAGAGACATATAGAGAGAGAGAGGGGTCATTTAGCTAACGAGCTAGCGTTCGCCATTTAAAAGGCAACAGAGCGCTTCGCTGAGGTTTGGTGTGACAGCAACGGCCACCCGGTGACAGCAGGCTCGACGAAATCACAGAAAACGGTGGCCGGGATGGGGATTTTCCTTTAATATTTCATGTATTTTTTTGATTTGTTTACCTGGATGTGCGATTCCCGACTATCCTAGCTCGCTTTCAGCTGAAAATGCTGCGCTTCCCGTCACATGACCCAGCACATCCTATCAGGCTGTGATAGCGCTGGAAAAATGCACGGGAGGATGCTGCGAGCGACACGTATGTTTATTTCTGCGGGGAATTACCGCTTTTTAAAGGCTGAGGGGGCTGCAGGACTGTCAACACACCACAAACACAAGTTTACACACAGTTTTTATTGCAAAAAAAACCAAAAAAAAAACAAAACAAAACACAAAGATATAACAGGAGTGTGGCTAACTGTTTTGAAAGCCTGCCACCACAAAAAAGAGGAAAAAAATCTGTGGTGTCAATTATCATTAATTGTTATAACCATGTAGACAAATGTAGAGTAAAGGGTGCACAAGGCAATTTGAGAATGGACCGTTATTACATTTTAATAGTATCAGTTTCTTTGTGGGCAAATTAAAAACTACATAGTTATTCAGTACTTCAGTATTTTCTTCTATATCGGTGCCTCTGAGTGTCTCGACAGAGAAGTATAGTAATAAATGTCTGAGTGCTGTCATGCAGGGCGATGCATCAGCAATCTTGTCATATATGTAGGAAATCCTGCATTAGTCTGCAATTGTTCATGTTTCTTTAGTTTCTTTCCTCATTTCTTCTTCTCTTCATCCTTTTTGCCGTCTGGCTTGTTTCCGGTCTGGGAGGCCAGGGAGCCCATGGCGTTGCGGATGGCCTCGTTGTTGGGGTCGACACCCGGCAGGTTCTCCAAGACACTCTGAAGGAACTCTGGGTCTTGCATCACGTCGTAGTCATCTTCCTCCTGTTCAGTTAAGACACAGCATATATTATACACAGCTGTTATATGGAAGTTTGATTCTGCCACAAAAATTACAAAAAAAAAAAAAGCACTGGCAATGTGATGTTTTGCAGGGAAACCATGGGTCCTGGCATTCATTCAGATGCTATTTTTACACCTTCCACTCAAACACCTGCAGGATGTTACAGGACTAAAAAGGACCCGAAAGGATTTATTACCAGCCTCACAGAATATCTACATGGGTCCTGTGTTGTTTTGGTGACATGAGAGATGAGTCAAGGTGCTGGAATGATTGGGCGTTGGTCCTTAGCAGAGCTTAGCAGACCACTATCTACATGTTGTAGCTGTGCACTCTCACCAGGGGGCAGTGTCAATGATATGTATGACAACTAATTTTTGGCCCACTCTTTCACTACCTATTTCATAGCGTCATCACCGCCAGGCTGCCCGCTGCTGGTTATTTAAGGCACTTTTATGCGGTCACAGATCTACACAAATTGACACAAGCACAAGTAATTTCACTTTGCACACTATCAGGTGGTTTTAATGTTGTGGCTCATCGGTGACCACTGTATGTATGATTTTAGCACCATTTTGTCACCTAGAACTTTGACAGCTCATCTGCTCTGCATTTTATCTTATTATCTTAAGAATTATTTGCCATGCTCACAGTTTTTCCCAGTAGAGTGCATGACAACATGCTCACAAATGAACACCAGTTAAAACACCAAAACTATTCAGAAAGACACAGGATATACAATTTAATGCCTAAAGATGCTGAGTACATTCAGGTCCATCTCACCATTGTTAAAATTGATAGATGGATATTTATTGCTGAATGGCATATGCCTCCTTATATTTAATGTCTGCTAGATTGAACCCCAGCTATTCAGAAACGAGCTACTTTCTTATTAAACATTCCTCCTTCAGACTATTAATTTAATCAGTTTTATTCCTTTCCAGCCCTTGACAGGGCTCCAGCTGTTACATCAGTTCACATTACATGTGCTGGAATAACTCGAAATAGCTCCTTCCTTTGTTACTTTATTAAAAGTCCACAAAGCGTGATGATTTCACATCCGGCACTCAAAAAATAACAGTGGCTTTCAAGCTCAATTTAAATCATTATGATGACTCACCTTGGCTGATTCAGCCGTGTCCATGGGGGCTCCTGTGTCCATTTCGCCATACTCTGTTCACAAATAAGCAGATGCTTATGTCAAAAAAAAAAGAAAAAGAGTTTAAACATATACATTGATCATAAGTGGAAGCTACCTCCTCCGGCAAGAGACATCTGCATGGCGTAGGCTATCTGCTCCTCCTCTGTCATGCTGCTGAAGTCAGGAAGCACTGCTGCGCCACTCTCAGGCTGAGATACTGACATCTTCAGTAAGGCCTCCTCTGATTCTGTGATCAAAAAGAAAACATGGTTAAATCTTAATGTACCATCATCATTTTTATCTCATAGGTGAAATTAACTATCTGTGAATCCTGCAGTCACCATCTGCGCTGGGTGTGGGCACCCCTGCCTCGGCCGCAGAAGCAGCAGCAGCTCTGCGGGCCTCCTCCTCCTGCCGCTGTCGCTGCTCCTCCATTGATACACGCAGGGCCTAAAGCAGGGGCAGCACAGTGAGATACAAAGGCACAGGGTGGACTCATAGTCCACAGGACAGGAACAGGAAAGTAACTTTTTTAAACTTGTGGCAAAGCCACAGAGCACTTGAAATATGACTAAAGTTGTGTAAAAGAATGAGTACTCTGTTTCATGTATCTGGCACAAGGGCAAGATATAGAAATAAGGAAACTGAGGAGATAGTCGTCAAGTTGTTATGCAGGAAATAGTTTGTCTGAAACATCCTGCTTTTATTAACCTTAGACACGCAAGTTTCCTTACCAAGGCCAGCTCTGGATCAGCACTGGGATCCACCCCAAACTCAAAGTCGCTTGCACCGAGACCCATCATAGAGCCTCCTTCACCTGCCAGGATGGGAGAGGACAGCAGAGCATCAGCCAGACTGGGTCCTGGAGGAACTGTGACCAGGTGGGAGCCCGTCCCCTCCTTCCCATTTAGAGTATTTATAAAAGCAGTCAGCTTCTCTGTGTTCACCTCCTGAATGAACAGTTGGAGACAGTTTGTTTATATATAGAAGCATCAGATATAGAAAAAATATTGTTGGTAGGCTTTATAGCTGAAGAATGTCTCACCTCCTCTCCAAAGTTAATAATATCCACATTCACCTTCTCCTTTTTCAAGCGCTTTGCCAACTTCACAAGCTGAAGAACCGGTAAATTGGAACACCAGCAGGCAGAGAAAAATGCATGAACACAAGAGTGCGCAGACAGCGGGAATCAATACACCTTTTGCATATAATGTGTAGTTAAAGAAAATTTAACAAAAGGCCCTCACATCTTTTTCATTATCTTCCACAGGACTTCCAACAAAGGCAATAATCCTCATCTTGTGGTTTTTTCCTTGTCTGTGCTTTAGGGCCAGCTAAACAGGGAAAAGATAAAATGATGGA
>VUQR01014334.1:2325-37065 GCA_015108515.1 Hemichromis elongatus | reverse complement strand
TTGCTGTGTTAAAAAAGAAGCATCTCTCATAGTGGTACATGTAAGAAGACTAGATGTTTTCAGGTATGATGAAACCACAGAGAAGTTAAAGCCTCCTTGTGCTCCTTCATCCTCACCTTTTTCTACTTCGGTGTCTGAACTTGCTTGATGTTGGAGCAAAGGGCTCTGGGCGGTGCTGCTGCTACTGGCTTGGGTCATCAGAGAAGGTCCAGAGCCAGCTGCTTTTTTCACAGGACCAGCTCCTGCGCGGCGCTTCTTAGACGGGGATGTCTTCACTAGAGACGAGACAGAAACTTTGAGTCTGTGCAGTAAAACCGGTTTGACAGAGTCGTGTTCAGATGGACACACCATAAACTTACATGCATTCTTTCTAAACACCGTGTTGCACATAAACTTCTGAAATCGCTCTGCATAGAAACCCGGTCTGTGCACTGATACAGTGTCCTGAAGAAAAAGAAAGACAAGTTAAAATCTGTATTGTTAAATGATTCCAAGCAAACAAGCTAGTACTAGTAAGGGTCCTTACCCCATCATGAACCAGGGCCTTCCAGGAGTGTTCAAGCTTCTTTGCCAATCTGAAAAACAACAACACACATACACACACATGATGGTAAATGATAACTCAGATTGCATTCTTATATAGCGTTTTTCTACTCTGAGCGCTCTAAACGCTTTATGCAACTTGCCTCATTTACCCATTCGTCCAAGCACTATTTTTTTTCCTCTATACTTTTCATAAAAATTGGATCCTGAAACAGAAGTACCGAAACCCTGTTTGCCCTGTTTATTCGTGTCATGTGAATTCTTTTTTGGATGTTTGCCAAATGTGAACACAGTGGAACAAATATCATATTTTAGTCACCACAGGTGGTGTCATGGTTACATGTTGGCAGTGGTTTTCCGGTATAGATAACATTTATTTGCACAGTTTCTAAATAAAGTAACAAAGATTCATTGCCTCACTGACCAATCGTAGTCATTCTCTACTGTCCACCCTGACCTGAAGCGTAAAACGTCAGGTTAGCTAACGAGACTGTGCACTGGAATTTAACACTTGAAACAATCCCTGAATGCATTCTGAGCAGGCAAAGATGGAAGCTGCTGCTTTCCTGTTCGTGGGCTTCTTTTGTTATGTGAGCTCAATGGGGACAATAAAGTGAATTATTACCTATAAGACTGAAGAATGTCAATAATACCGATGTACACCAGCAGCCTCTCGCCTTTCAAGTTTCGTGCAGGGATTCCTCCCGTTCTGCAAACAAAAAATGCATTTAGTCTTCTGTAATTCTTCTCGGACACAAACTGGTGGGACGAGCCTGCTCGACACGATCAAAGACACTCTGTCGCTCACCTGTCCTCGGTTTCCATGGATCCCCTGTGGCCCACCTCTGCTTGAATGGCCTCTATAGCTGTACTGTACAGAGCCTTTTGAACTTGACCCTTTGCCCCAGCCCCCGCCTCCTCGTTGGCCTTCTCCTGACAGGCCTGATCTACGTTATGAATTCCCACCAGAAGGCTGTAGTCCATAATCTTGAAACTCTGAAGGAGCTTGATGGAAATAAAGGAACAAGAGTACTGTAAGATCAGGACACTTAGAGGAAAATTTAGACATTTTTACCCTTATTTACTAATTCTATCTAAACTGATTCCAACACTGTTATTCTTGTCGCCTCATGTTTTCTCACCAAGCAGTCTCTCTGGAGGGTCTTGCAAAGAGCATTGTACTTATCAGCGTCCAACGAGAGTCCTTCAGGCATGTCCTGCATGAAATCCAGGTCCTTATATGTGGGTACAGCCTTTTCTCTTTCTTTAGCCGAGGCTCGTCGCTTGTAGGTAGAGCCCTTTAGATCATACTTGAGGTGCATTCGTACTGCGCTAGGTAGCAGATTATTCATGACAGCAATGCGGATGTTTTTACCAGCTGACTGGACGCAGTACAGCCCATAAAACTTTGGTAATAAGGTCCGCTTGTTCTGGTTCAGGTTCTAAGGGAGAAAGAAAAAGAATAGGAGTAAGAAATAGAGAAAAATGAAAAGAAATATCACAAATGGCGTCACAAAAAGTTAAATGAATGGTTGACTCAAGTAAACTGATAGAAAAGAAGGGAGATATCCCTGAGTAACAGCAAACTAACTCAGTAACAAGCATGTCGAGTGCTGTAAATAAAATCCTGACTAACTAGTTGGGATAGACAAACACATCACATTTTGTGTAATCCAAGCCACAGTTTCTAACACATTGCAAATTAGGAAAGCCTAAGAAAACAATGTAGCAACAATATTAACCATAGGGGGGTACTTCAGTAACTGTAAATCAGGCCTCATAGTTGCCGTCCTACACTAACCTGCTTGGCTGCATTTTACGCCCATGCATATCCAGATGTGACCTTTGATATTTTGCCTCATGACAAAATGGCAGCTTGTGAATTCGCATTGTGTTATTTGACATGTTCTGTGAAGTCACACTACCAAATCTAATGCCATTCTTGACTCCAAAGAAACAAATCTGCAAAATTACTCAGGACATTCCTATCGTGCAATTTTACTAGAATGTGACAATTCACACACCCGAGGTCACATCTTATCTTTGGCCGCTAAATTCTAATCAGTTGTTCCTTGAGTTAAAGTTGATAATGAATAAAATTCCCAGAAGGAGTACCAAGGGATATCATGATCATAACCATAGGTGGAGTACATGAGGACAACATAAAAACATTACGCCCCCAGCTATGACAGTTGCAGACTAACAAAACAACTGCAGATTAGTAAAGCACCACTGATATCCAAGACCTTGCATTTGATAATGATAAGATGATGATGACTAGGACATTTTGTGACCAATCTTACCATGAAATATCCGGGCAGCAGTTTCTGTAGAAATTCTGCCTCTTTGTGCTGCACCGTCTTGATGATATACTCATCATCTCTAGAGACGTAGAACAAAGATCCACTGGCCCCGGAGTTGGACAGCTCAATCAGCGACTCATTGCACAGAGAATACTATAAACAAAGCCGAACACAGTCTTTACACATGTGATCAAAAGCAAAAAACACAGTGTTATTGCTACATTTTACACATGAATGCTGACTGAAGCCGTGTTCTCACTACAAACCATACACAGTTTGGTTTGGGTGAGAGGCAGGACCTGGAGGGAGAATGCAGGAGGCAGAAAACACGATATATCTAATATCTTTAATATCTCTCCATGTGAAAAAAAGTTTAAATACACGTCTAATTAATGTGAGATGTTAATAGAGGCCAAAGAAGGTCAATTTTAGCAGCACTTCTCTGTTTTGCTACATGTTAATAAAATGCTGCTGATTAAATTTAAAAAATCTGTCAGCATGACTCTAGTATTAAACTATAAGAAGTAAATGTGCAAAATTACAGATATCTATGATTTAATTCCTTTGGTGTAGTATGAATGATGATGGGAGAGGTCTTGATCAGTAGGAAAAGCTGTAAAACTTGTGGAAATACAGTTAAAAGTTATGCCCATTTAGCCAAATTGAAGTTTTCACCAGGCCAATTCTGGCCCCCAGCCTTACATTTGACACCCCTACTTTAAAACCGTAAGAAAACCAAAAGCATCTCTTGTCCTCTCCTGTGTCACTACATTATTCACACTTCCCTAGTCACAGTTACTCAAACACTCCCTTTTCTCCAAAAGTTAAATGCTCTTTCCTTTTCCTCAGAAACTTTAAAAAAAAATTATTTTAAGGAGAGCAATTGCTGATTAAACAAGAATACCATGTAGTCATCAGGCCGGATGCCAAACATCTCTCTGAAGTAGCGGAAGGCCATCGGGGCATATGTTTTGAACCTGAAGTCTCCATAGTGGTGAGCTGGTGTCAGGTTACTACCCTCACTGCAGGTCAGAAACAGAGGAGTACAAAATTATTTTCCACACAGCTTTAAAGTAGACCTGCAGAAGTAAAATATCCTGATCCTGTCTGCACACAGGGCAGACATGTATTTCATTTCCTTTACAAACGTATTCATCGTTACACAGACTGACCAGGGGAAGAAGATGCTCTCCACCACTTCAAAGTCCTGCAGCAGCACATCTCTCTCAGGCTTTTGACTTAAACTGCCTATCGTGTGCGTGATGCCTAACTGGATTGCACCTTTCAGAGCTGATGACGTTGTCTGGAAGAAAGAAAACTTACATGTATCAAATGCAACAAATGCAGCTCAAAGTGAATACTTCAAGAAATTAAGTGACATAGGGGACTTGCAAGCTTTGGCAGGCGAGAGACAATTTTTATTTCAGACATTTCACTAAAGAAAAACTGGTAAACAAAAGGTTTACCAAACAGAGCCCATGTTTACTGTTAGGTGGGGTGGTGGTGATGGTACAAGCGCACTCAACATTCAGCTAAGAGGCAAATCTCTACTGGGACCAAAGTTTGCTTTCATTTTCAATTGCTATGTGGTCAGGTATAAACGTAAAGGCTACAACAGTTTAAAAAGAAAGAAAATATGCGGTTTGGTTAAGATATACTCTAAACAGTGTGAAGTACCACCACATCAAAAGGTGCCAACACTAGTGCACATTTTACAAGTGCTTGTTTGCATGGCCGCTAGTGGTTGCATTTTCAAGTCCACCATTTATGCTCATTCATTTTCTGTTTATAAACTATGCACTCTTTCGTATGCATGGTGGTTGTTGCTTTTATTAAATATGTACAAAGCTACAGCTTCCTTTAACCTGACATCATTAATATGGTCATGTCATGGCTTGTCTGTGAGCACAGAAGCCCCACCCACCTGCTGTTCAAGCCTGCTGTTTATGAGTGGAGGCCAATAGGAAGGGAGTTGGCTAAAGGAGGAAAGAAGGAAGTTTAGGCCTCAGTCACACAGGCCTTGACTGGTTGATGACCCCTCTGGCAACCTCTGGTCACTTGGAAAAGGCACGTTGAAGAGCGGTTGCTGGATATTGCGTGGTAAACTCACTTGCAAAGAGGGTTTTGTACCAAAAACCCCTTTGTGACTGCTTTGCTTACCTAGAGTTTGCACAGAAGACTCCAACCTGTCTGCAAATACTCGCTATTTCATTGAAAAAAGTGCAACTCAAACTGGAATTGGAAGACCATTTGTCTTCAAAGTAAAAGCTGTACACGCCATTTTCATTTTGCGTTGCATTTTTCGCAGTTTCACTGCCGCTTGGTAAGCAGTTTGTAAAGTTTTGCGCACAAGTTGGTGCCTTCCATGCAAACTAGTGGCAGCTGGGGCACCCTGGTAATGACCAAACCAATCTCAAAGACGCTTGCGTTGCAGCCCTGCATAACTATTTGCAACCGAAGTGAACTCCAGCAACCGCCCACAGATTACACACATTTTCCTTGTGACCGGTAGTTGCCAGGGGTCACTGACCAGTCTCCTGGCCTGTGTGAATTGGGAAACTTTGACTTCACACCAACTTCCCAGCAGCTGCCAGCAGCCTCCAGTAAACTGGTTGACGAAATAGATACTTCATTACCTTGGCAATTAGACCTCTTGACTCTAGTCAAGTGATCTAATAGCCTGGTCTAGGCCTGTCTGACTGGGGCCTTAAACAGCGTGTTTGAACAAACGGCTGTTCCAAGGTCCAGAATAAGATTAATAGGGGTTATCTTACAATATGGAACACTATTTTGGTAGAGTTCACAAATTGTAGGAAATGTAACTATAGCTCCCAACAGCCTGTAAAAACACCCTGTGGGTGTCAAGTTCATCTGAACAATCACAAAGAAGCCCCACAATGAGGCTTGAAGAGAGGGAGAAGACACAGAGCACTTGCGTAATGATTTCCAGATTTTGAACGCTAGCAGTAAGCGGAGAGCACTTTTTCAAGAAGACAGGATAGATTAGATCATATGTGAGGGTTATGAAGGGTTAAGCTAATGGCAATAAAAGGAGACTGCTGTGAGTTTCACAGACCAGAATAGTAAGCTGCAGACAACCCAAGACATAGGCTTATAAATTTTGAGATTACACTAATATCCCTATTTTACAAGCCAAAAAATTAATTAGCTCATCAAGAGGACACTTGGAAGAGGAAAAGATAATGAAAGTATTTGTAGGATGCAGCTCTACAGAGAGAGTGAAAACATATGCTTAAGTCTGCAATGGCTGATCCCCAACCTTCTTGTAGGTCGTCTCCCCAGTGGGATCGATTCCACGATGCCCAATTTTTTTCAAAGCCTGAGACGTGCTAGCGCTTGGACCCTGTCAGTATAAACATGGCACAAAACAGAATCACAAGAGGAAAAGAACTCATTGTAAGTCTGCAGCAACATGTAATACTCTCACGCTTCAACAGGAAAGCACAAATGACCTGTCAGCAGAATACGGGCTAATCCCAAACTGCTTATGGGGGAAAAAAAATGTGCATTTCCCGACTGAGACAGATTTTCACAGTTTCTTCCCCAGAAATTGCCCAATTTCTCACCTCAGCTGAAGCATTTTTTCGAGACCCATTCAAGTCTGGAATCAGAAAGAAAGACATAATGTTACACAGGAAATTACACACACACGCGCACGCACACACACAGGACAGGAAATGAGCGTATAAGGCAAACAGTTATTACAGTGGATGCAGTAATGCCAAACAACACAGACGGAAACAGTTTCTACCATTCCCTAACGTTGAAAACAGAGAGTGCAGCTGAGCATGCAGACGCACCTCGATCATTACCTCTGAAAGAAGACAGTTTCCTCCAGAATTGACTCTGCAGGTCTTTGTGTGCAATGGAAGGAATTAGATAAGGATGCTATTAAAGTGAGGTCATAAAGAGCTGGTGAATTTTCTGATGTGTATAATGCCGTAAAATTACTGGTGTTTGAACTTAACGACACTTAGCTTCTTTTCATCTTTAAGTAAAAATCACAGTTGTAAAAGTGACACAACATCATGATGTCAATTCACTTTCCTTTAAACATTTATTATGTACATTAAAGCACCATTTCCAAAACAGCTGGGATGCCATGTTGACACAAAAAAAAAAATTTGTTTTTTTTTAACAAATGTGTTTATTATAAATTTGACTAACACAACCCATATCAAGAAGGTTTAGACAGCATCGACAAATGACTGTAATAAGGAAGATGACTGGACATACATTTGCAGAAGTAAAGCTGAGCAGGGGCTCGCCAATATTTTTCATCTACACAAGAAGCGATATTGAATGCCTGGCATCTTTAGCCCTCAGACAGCAATGCAATAAAGGCGAGCACAATCCTGTTGTGAGCGTTTCTCATAAAAATTATTATCAGTGTACACAACTGCTGTATCCACAAATAAAACTAAGACAACAAAAAATTTTTAAAAAATTCAGAAAGGCTTTTGCTTTCCTCTGGGCCTGAACTCAAAACTTACTATCCTGCATATCAAACATTTTGGAGCTTTTTAGCTTTGAATTAAAGGAAATTTGCCAGGACTTTGATAATAGCACTGATAATAATAATAATAATAATAATAATAATATCAAAGATATGAAATCTATAATAAACCACACAAGATTTCAGACTTCAGCACAAACAAAGCAAGACGGAGTTCCTCACGCAAGTCAACAAGAGCAAACACTCGATCACCTTTCGTGTATAAGTATGAGGTGGAGCCAGTTAATAGGCTTCTAAACAGGGAAAGCAGTTGCAGTATGTTTAAATGTAACACACATGATTTTGGTTATTAAAATATATTTAAATACACTAACTTTTTCTTGGGTTTTATAAGTCTGGCTGCTGCATTTTGAACAATCTGAAGACTGTACAGTGATTTCTGATCGATACCTGCTAAAATACCATTACAATAATCCAACTGAGAGGAAATAAAAGCATGAACGATAGTCGTAGTGCCACTAAAACTGAGTATCAATCATATTCTTGCGATATTCACAAAATGGTAGAAGAACCACTGGGAGATGCTTCTCCAAACTGAAGTTAGAACCAAACACACACTCAGGGTTGTGACCACTGATTTCACTTGAATGGATAAAGTACTAAGGAAAGACCCGATGCTTGAATGCAGCTTATTTGGACCGATAAACAACTTCAATTTTTTTTTAAATGTAATCTCATTGGTTTTTTTAATAACATTTAATTTCTATTCTATTTTTGATTTCAGTTAAACAATTTGTAAGAATGGCAACGTTTGTGGGTAATTTTTTATAAGGTTTCATTTACTCTAACTTTGTTTGTGAAATAGCCAAAAACAACAGGAAAATGTTCAGACCTCTGTTGACAAAGATAACAAAGACTCTTTGCCTTCACTATATATGGACCAGCCATGTTTAGGTTCATAGCCCCACCCCAAAGACCACTGTAAGCCTGCTGCTGCCTGTGGTCTGACAAATCAAAATGTGAAATTCTTTTCGGATAGCATGGATGCCTCATCCTCTTGAGTTCAGGGAGGGAATGACCATTCGAATTGCTATCAATTCAAAAAGCTAACATCTGTGCTGTTTTGGGAGGGCATTAGCTCAAGAGGCAGAGTTAACTCACACATGTGTAAAAGCATCAGTAATATACCATATTTTGGAGCTACATATGCAGCTAGAAAGACAGCATGCTTTTGAAAGAGGTCATTGTTTAATCCATTAAGGACTTCCTGTTATTACTCCAGTCCTGACACCCACTGACAAAAATCTGGCAACATTAGAAAATGTAAAACTAGACAAAGGAGGCCAAAATCTCTTGTTTCAACACTTTATATTTCACACTTCCCCAAATTCAGTCACAGTTACTCAATTGCTCCTTTCTTCTTGCAGTTCCTTTCTTCAGAGCCTACGCTCTTCTTGTACATTTCCATGGAACGGATGCCAAGTAAAAACATTTTTCTGGAGTAGTGAAATCGGTGATGTATAAAAGTGTACAGATGGATGGTGTGAAACTGTTGTGCAGCTGAATTCCTGTGTTAAGCAATAATGGGAAAATGGTGGGTTTTTTTTTAACTAAAGCAGTCAGTGCTAAACATCCTCTTGTCCCAAATGAGTTGTTGGCATAAAATTCAAAATGATTATATAATTGTATGTTTACATTTTACACAACAGCACAAAAGTTCGGGAAAAGCGCATGTTTAAAACTTTAATCAAATTAGGTAAGTGCAAAAACTGTCTGCAAAGCATGAGCTCCATCTACTTCGTCTTGCAGACAACAATTCTTTCTTAAAAGATCAAGTCAAGAACAGCCAAAAACATGATTTAGGTTGTAATTATGTTCTTAGGCCAAGAAAGGTGTTTCCCCACGACGCTCTTCTTCTTTCTGGCCCTTGTACTGAATTAAAGTTTTGTTTTTCCTTTTCTTTTGTCTTGATCTTTTTTACCTCAGACGTTTTGATGAAAGCTTTGTGTCATAATTCTACTGTGATGTGAGGTAAATTAACAGTCTTTTTCCATTGTCTTTCATTTTCAGTACACATTAAAGGAATAGTTAAGACATTCTGGGAAGTACTTTAATTTGATTTCTTCTTCTTTTATTTGAGATGCCCGAAATTTACTGTAGAGAAAGGAAACGTTGTATTTTAACCTATTAAAGGCTCTGTTAAATGGCTTTAATTACAACTTTATATTAATTGTAATGATTGAAGTATTTAAAGGTAAGCATTTTTGGCTGCTCCTCTACTATCCCCATGTGGTCCCATATGAATGGACCCCCACTTCTTTATCTTGACTACACTACCACGTGAGACCTAACAATGGGTCACAGGCAGCTTATTTGTGAGAAGTACTTTAAGAAGTGAATCTGTATGATGCAATAAAAGTTATTTAAGGCTATACGTTGTATGCACTGGCACAAAAGTGGGTTTATTAAAACACAGTACTTACTGCCAGTCTGGCCCTGTAGCCCTGGAGGCTCTTCTGCAGCTGTGGCCATTCAGACAAGAAACTACACTCTGGACTTGCTTTGGAGGAAACCGAGGTCTTAATTCTTCACCCCTTAGCTTCAAATGTATCGGTGTCGTCAGTGCAGCAAGGCGTGGACCTGTGTGAAAAAATCGCCCAACTCAAGAACAGTAAACACTCTACATGATTTCATGCTAGAAATACCAACAACAACAGCCACGTTGAACAGCTCTGCTGATGGAGACAAAGGGCACATAATTAGGCGGCAGCTTCCTACCAAAAGCTGCTAAGCCAGTGTAAGGTGTTAAGTAAAGTAACTTAAAAAAAAAAAACAACAACAACAACAACACGGACAAGCTAATGCGTGCTGTAACATGTTAATGTGGGAGATACCGAAATGTCTGAGCAGTGCGATTCAACTGAACACAGGCGGCAACGCTAGCTGCTGCTACTTTAACTTTTCTAACTTTAACCAGCCCGATAACTATCGAAAAAACACACAAAAACTTTTAACTTACCTGAAAATCGTTTTTAGAGGTTCTTATAGCTTCTAATTAGAGGAAAAAAATACTTTTTATTCTTTTATAAAGGTGGTGTTTTCCTCAAAACAAATAAACAAGGAAGCAGTGCGGAAGCGGCAGTTATGTTTGGGCTGCTAGTCTGGACAAGAACAGCCTTTCCGGTGGGGTAATATTTCAAAATAACACATGCACTTTCAAAGTAAAATTACACCACCCCATAATTTACAAACCCCCTAAAATTATTAAAAACAGAAGGAAAAGGGAGATTTAAAAAAAAAAATAATTTAAAGCATTAGTTTTTAAGGAACTTGGTAGGAGGAATAAGAAATGTACAATATATAAACCGTTTTTTCGAAAGTATCAAGTAGCCAGTAAAAGAGAGAAATAACTTGCAATAACTTATTTGTACTGCTAAACAGCGTTACAAAGGTAGAAGTAATAAATATTTCCATGTATACAAACTGAAGCAAAAGTGTTTTGCTCAAAATGTTATATATTAGGAATAAAATGTAGATGAAGTGTCAAAATGTAAGTATGAATGAAGTATTAACGAAGGATAATGACTTTCAGTGTTTCATGATCACACATGTAATAACATGTAGGAAGGTTTACTTTTTGCGGTTAGTCATCCAAAAACCTTTTTCTTGAGTCTTTTGTTGTGAAACGGTACTTGCCCCCTCCATAATTTCTTATTTTATAGATTTTTTGAAACACTAAAATGTTTCAGGTAAACAAAGTTTACATTGATCATAGATAACCAGAGTAAACACAAAATGCAGTTTTTAAATGATAATTTCATTTCCCTTTTTTTAAATCAAAAATTAACTGTGATTTACCTTTGGAAAAAAAAAAGCTTAGTTCATTTGCACTGGTAGTTGAATTAAGATCTCAAAAAGTAACACATCATCTCATAATCTTTATAAACAGCTGAGAAACAAAGTCATTGACATCTATGATTCTGGAAAAGGTTACAAAGCAATTTCAAACTTCTTGGGACTCCAGCAAAATGCAGTAAGAGCCATTATCTACAAATCAGGAAAACTTAGAACAGTAGGGAACCTTTCCAGGAGTGGCCAACCAGCCAAAATTACTCCAAGTCTAACAAACAATTAGTATTCAGTATAAAAGAAACATAAGCTGTAAGCTCATTGTCGTTATCCTAAAATGTAAGTTTGTTGTGTTGAAGTAAAGTATCTGCTTAAATAACTTTATACCCTGAAATTTAAACCAGTTAAGTTCTTTTAGATAGTAAAATAGCATATACTTAAAATGTGATGTATCTGGTTGTACAAAAAGTGTGACTGTGAAGAAATGATAATAATAATGGAAAATATTTCCAACCACATTCCAATGCGTACTAAAAGAAAATAAAAATAAAAATAAAAAAACAGGAACTTTGACCCCCACTGAGTACAGGATTCACCAGTGAGATGCAGAGCCACTGTAGTTGAGGCATAGAACAGTTAGTAGAAAACTTTAAATAAAACTAGTATAATGAATATTCTTTGGAATTTCTTTAAGTAAGATCAGTTTAGATCCTTTTCAAACGTTAATAACAGATGAAAAGCAATCTGCGATTGTCCAGGTCTCGCAAATTACTGAAAAACGTTTCCACGTGATCTCCTTGATCCGTGTCTCTTAAAGAATAATAACACCCCTATCCATAAGAAACGAGGGGTCACTGAAGGGCTTGCTAAATATCAAAATGTCAGTCATATCACATAGCAGCTGGAGTCACCAGATTTTAACTCCTGTAACGCTTTCACCTTTTACTTTGAAGGAGTCACTCAAATGACCATTTGTGTGATTGAGGTCTGGATTATATTAATGGAGATAACACAGTTAGTGGTGGCTGTAAAGTTTCTATCTGAGATTTAATTTTTTTTTTACTGCACAAAGATGCTACAGCACACTAAAAGCTTTATTACCCGTCAACAACATGTTATAGCCACACGCGCTGATAATCCAGCCAACTGCGACCCCTGGTGGAGACCTTTATGTCACATGTAATTTTTCTAAAATAATTCTACAGAAGTGTGAGTGAATGTTAAAAAGATTTATTTTTGAAGGTGATAACAAGCCTATAACAGACAGTCATGGTAACAAAAACCACATCAGACTCTTTAGGGAGTGTGTTTATTTGCTCTCTAAAAACACTACATGTCAGAAATTACAACATTCAAGCAAGACTCATTTTATGAGCCTTATAACATTGAGCATTTGAGTTGCATTTTAAAAATGTGTTTCCTATTAATATGGCAAAGCTTGGTTAAAATGCTGAGCTAATAACAAGGCTAGATGGGACTCTAATTGTCCTTAGATAACATTCACCAAACCAGTATGTCCTGTCCGCATCAGAGAGCGGCTGTACGGGACAAAGACAAGATTTAGATATGGTACAAAGCATGGTCTAGATAGAGGTTTGCAAGTTTTTCTTCAATACTTTCTCCCTATAGGAATGTAAGAGTGGAAAGTTATTGTTTTCCATCTCTAGCAGGTATTTGGGTCAAACGTGAATCCAGCCTCCTCAGGGATTTCAGGGGCATTGTAGCCCGGTGTTGAGGTGTAGTTTGGGTTTGGCAGCTCGCTGTCGAAGCACGACCAGCGGGCTTCTCCAGTTTTCTCACAGCACTCGTACGGGAGGGTCTTGGTGGAGTACTCTTCAACACAGAACTGAGAAAGGGCTTTTTTCCACTGTAAGAAAGAGGAGTCATGTCACACAGTATCGTCACATTAGCCAAAAAATCTTCCACATCTGCATGAGTATTTTAGAAAACTTTTAAAGTAAAAGTCAAGTAAAATTTTATTTGTATTGCACCTTTCAAGATAAAAAATAAAGTGCTTATAAAATGCTAGAACACAAAAAAAGTTTTAAAGCTTGCATTATGATTGAAAATCATCTTGTCATTTTTTATTTTTGGTCAAATTCTTTTACATTATTATATTTACTTTGATAAATAAAGTGCAAATTGTCTGCATGTTATTGGCACAACCAACTGTCACTCACCAATTTACATAAAAGCAGTGATTGGAAACTACTGGCTTTAGCAGCGAAATGTTGAAAAATACAGGTATAAAATGCATTTCTGTGTTGTATTCTTTGAATTAACTTTAAAACCAAAGCCTCTTGCGCAGTCCATAAATTTTAAAAGCTGAAAAATGAGCATTATTAATAATTCCCTACTAGCTTTATAAATAGTAAATAGTAGAAGAACTCTCCCTGATTATGTATTAAGTGGGGTTTTTTTGGTTTGTTTCTTTCCCGCAGACTCAGTCGGAGACTCACCACTTGTTGGGCGCAGCAGAGGATCTGGCTGCTCTGCTCGGCTGGGTGTCCACTGCAGCACATTCTGAACCACGACTCCAGGCGATTCATGGCATGTCCCCGGCGTCGGAAGTGGCTGGAACCGGATTTGGGGAAGAAACTGGGTGGGTACCTGGGGCGACCCCTACCCTGGTGACAAATGGCAGCCAGATTGTGAGTGGTGGGACGGGCAGGGGGGAACGGGACGCTGGGCTCTTTCTTCTTGGTCTCTGTGGAAATCCAACAAGAAAAAACAGAAAGGTTTAAAGCACTACAGTTTGAAGAGTGCATCATATATATATTCTTTAAAAAAATCTAAAAATTTTACCTCCCAGATGTGCACAATAAAACATCATCAGAGCAATCATGCAAAGTCCTGCGAGGCGCCCAGCTGAAGTCATGGCTGGATGAGATGATGGGAATCGAAAGCTGAAGAGGCAGATGTCTGTGAAAGTATTGAGAGAGGATGCTCAGCCAGCTTATATGGGAGAGCTAGGAATTGTGGGCGTAAAATGCTTGGAAGTGACCAGTGCACATTGGGGAGGGAGAGGATATGAGGGGATGAGGTGGTGTAATAATATTGGAGGCTGCCGAGATAAAAACAAAATGAGTTTGAACTTTAGGGATATCTGCTGATGTGTGCAAGGTCAGTCTACACAATCCAAATCAGTCCAAACTAAGACATAATAAGATCATTAGTAATAACAGAGTTTGAGGTTTTTTTTGTTTTGTTTTTGTTTTTTACCTTGACCTTCAGGCGTTCCTCAAAACATTAGCAGTAACTTTGTTCTATAAACAGGGCCGAGGTTGTGTTATGAAGCAGAGTAACTTAGTCTTTTTACATCTTTGCTTAATATTTATAATGTTGATGTGCATGACGTATGCTTTATTTTTCAACTGTCCTTTTATTTCACCATAAATGCAATGAGGACTGTTCTCCTTTAACAGAAAAATATAAATGCCATAAAAATCTGCAGGTTGATGGAGCCAAGCCTAACCTTTTCTTTCTTTCGTAATCATTGTTCAAACGGGACTTTTTGAAAGGAGTGTACAGAAAAAGGAGTGTCTCTTTTACCTGAAGTTATGCAATACTTTTAATTACTCCTACACTGCAAAAAATAACTCCCACTTAAATATACTGGCAGTATAATTATTTCTTTTTTTCCTTTAACAGCCTGCCTTGTTGTCACCTTATTCTAGTATTTGAGCAACTCAATAAAATAGCATTCCCGTGAAAATGGTCAGACACAAGCACTGAACTAAAAATAGGTGAAAAAGCAGTTAACATCCAAAGAAAAACTTAAAGCCTGGGGGACTATTGCTGAAGATCACTGTTTTTTAAAGAACATTTGGATCCTTGAACAACAACACAAAGAAATGAGGGCCGCCACATCTGGGATCTAGCATAACTCTTTACTTTATTATTATTTAGCAGACGTACCCTCCGCAGTGTTTGTGGTATGCCTCCCTCTGTCTCAGACTCTGTTTCCTCATCTCATACGTGTTGTTTAGTTTTGGTACTCATGTCTCCCAGAGGTTGTTTTTTGGAGGAAGAGTCCTGTGTCAGTTTTTCTTCCTGCCCTTCTCTCCCTGATCAGCCCAGTTTGTGTAAATAGTCATCCTGTCTCTGTGTTTTACCTCGTCAGATTGTTTGTTGATGCTCTCCGTTAGTGTTGCTGATGTGCTTTATGCGGACTTATTTAGCTTTATCTGCTGTATTGTTCTGCATTTGGATCCTCGTCTGTACACCGGACGTCATGATGTTTAGTGTTATTTGCAGTGTTTTGTTTCATATGGGAAGCAGTGGTCAGATTTAAGAAGTGTGGAATAGATACTGCAAACGCAGCACTTTGTGAAGGCAGTTTCTTCACACATACTCTAGTTGTAATTTAGTGTATGTAAACTGTAATAAACAGAGAAGGATGTAAACATATTAAAAAAAAACGAGCGCTTAAGTTGTTCTGATGTCATCAAGCCACTTTGTAATTAACCATGAAGTAGAAAACAATATTTTACCATGCTTATCTTTGCTGACTGGTCAAAGCCAGGGAGTAATGTGATTTATCAAAACCAGTCACATTTCTTTTTCCAGACTGCACTCGGCTTACGGTAAACTCCACTGAACCTGTTTTCAAATACTGTTATCAGTCCCGGAGAATGCTGAACATTGTGTCCTGTTTTTATCCAGAGCTGTGGATAAAATTAACTGTCATAAATTCATTTGTTGTCTGCTGTTGACTGACTGACAGCTAATGGGTGGTGTATTGTTAACATGGTTTGTTTTAACCAAATCGATGTGTCTGTCGGCATTTTATTGGCCCGTTCTGTGTTTCTTAAACACCCTTAAAAATCAGTGGGTTTTTTTTTTTCAGTGATTAATTCACTGGATTTCTATTATATGTTCTGTCTAAGTATTAATGTTATTTTAGTGTTTTGGGTTTTTTTGGTACTCATGTTTGAAGTTTATCTGAGAAACTAAAATTCTCTTAATGCTCTTTTCCTATGACATCTGGGATATGGTTAATAATGCCAATGCTAAGCGGCTTATTCTGTTACTGACAGTTGTTTGGTGTCATTTATTGAACTGGAGGATTCAAGGCCGAAGAAATAAGACGTGTTTGCAATTTAACAATTTACAGATTTAACAAACAGGGGCTTCAGAAGCACACAGGAAAACCACACACAACCACAAGATATCACAATGTTGGTTCATTTGACCCAGCAGTTCATATTTATTAGTTCTAGTTTACACAAAGATGACTGTAAATAATTTTTTAATCACTAAACATGGTGAGGTTTGCAAGACACTGTGATTATTAATAAAGAATGAACAAGGTGGGCATATAGATAGATATAGAAACATTTGAGACTATTTAGATTTCAAAGTTAACATAACCTGATGTCCTGAGTGGTACACAGTGCTTTCCTGCCTCTGAGACCAGCGCATGGTGAGGGCAGTGCTACTACAGTTTATGACAAATTTAGGTCCAAAAGACACACATCAAATTATGTACTGTGTACAACTCTCTAGCTCTCTCAACATAGAGAGAGCAACATATTTTATATTTGTAAGCCTCTGTGTATATGCTTCCTTATACAAAAAGGTTTAGTCTACTCATCTGGATGTAGCATTTTCAGTGGGAGAAACATTTCGTCACCTTATATGCATAATGATTTCCTTAACTGGATGATTGAGCATGTTTTAAGAAATGCTTCCTGGTAATTTCTTTTTTAAAATCAGATTTAGAGTCCAATCAGAAAAATTCAAATTAAAACCAGAGGCTTTGGCGAAGGATGCCAATCTATCACTTTTGCCCTCTTACACCATTCATCGCCTAGGCAACCAAGAGCAGTACGGCCATTGTTGACCCCATTTGCAGCACGTGTTCCATGAACAGACACAAGCAGTGCTTGTCTCAGAACTTGTGGTGTTATGTCTACATTTCTTGCACATGCTCAGCATGTCACGTAGGCTACTTCATCACTGGCACCCATGGTCAGCTTATTCATTTATTTTTAACTGAAGTAGAACTGGAAGAGCCGTTGATGCTGAGTTTATCACCAGAAACATTTCTGTTTATACTGCTGTCTTACACTGCAGTCTTCCCAGCCATTGCCCTTCCATCTATGTAAGAGCATTTATGAAGTCAGTTTCAAAGAAGATTAAGAGTATTGTCATATTTTCATGCACTCACTCTGGCGTCATCATTCTTATCTACTTTGATCATCCACTGAGCACTGCTGAGTGGTAGAGACAGGATGTTTCCAATTTTAGTGACATCGTGTAAATGCAAGAAAGCAGTCTGTCACATTGAAGAACATATCCTGGTCAAAAACAAGATTCCTCACAGTGTTATTGAGGCCAGAGTAATGCTATTCAGATTAAGTACCTGATTAGATACCATGTTTTTAGGAAAGGGTACAATAACCTCTGTTATATATGAATTTAGAAGCAGAAAATTTGAGGCCATTCAGGTCTTTATATCTTTAAGACATTCCTGCAGTTTAACTAATTGGTGTGTGTTATCTGGCTAGCAGCTGGGTGTCATCTGCAGAGCAGTGAAAATGTATGCTATGCCTTCCAGTGATACTGCCTTTGTATAATGTAGACAGAATTTGTCGCAGCACACAACCCTGTGGAACGCCATAGATAATCTTAGTGTGTGAGGACAACTCTCCATTTACATGAGCAAGTTGGAGTTTGATAGATGTGTAGATATGATTCAAACCACTGCAGTGCAGAACTTATAATTCCTACAGTATATTCTCTAGTGCTGTTTCCATATTTTCCTGTCACCCAGCAGGTACCCAAATTTCATGCTAAAGAAGATGGTTCACTTTTTTTTTTGGTTTAATTCATAAAATGTTTATGATTAAAAGGATTAAAGAAGTAAACTAAGGAGTAATAAACTATGTGTTTTTGAGCTGTGGATAACATGCAGTGACTAGATGTAAAATATTTTTTACATATTAAAATATTTACAAAGATATCACTTTTAGTTATATCTAATCTTAATGAATTTGCTTTTTCTTCTCGAGTTCATGTCCATGCCTCTGTTTTGGCTGGCCAAAGGTGGGGGGGGGGATAGGCTGCTAGTTACCAAACTATACCCAGAGTACAAATACTTCATTACTGTATTAAGTAAAATTTTCAGGTATCTACTTTACTTAAGTATTTTTATCTGACTACTTTTTACTTTTACTTCTAGCATTTGTAAACAAATATCTGTACTTTCTACTCATTACTTTTTCAAAACAGGCTTGCTAACTCTGATTATACCATACTGTGTAGTAAATAATGTTGCCAGTATAGCAAGAGTTCTGTTGAGTATTTCACAAGCTGTGAGACAAACAGAAAGCTGACATTTCTATCCATCTCAGTTTAACCGGAAACTCAGACTGGTCAGACTGGAGCTGACGAGGGCAGGTGTTATGAAATACGTGGGCAGGCTGCAAACTAGGCTTAAAGCTAACCTTGGTTCCAGACTAGATCCTATTTTCTTATCTCACACAAAAGGTAAGGAAATTTCTGTTTAACATCTAACTTATATTTAAATACCACTGGAAAGCCTGTTTATTTCCACTTAAATGTCATAGCAGAGTTTATGCGGGTCGTGCTCGTGGAAACCAAATTCTTCTCTAACAATGCCAAACAGTACAAACGTGGACCCATTTAGGTATAAGATTTAATGCCAAGAAGCACTGTTACAACAAAGGAATAACCAACCAAATATAAATGTCTTTTTGTGACATAGAGATAATTAAAGTCATGTTTGTATGACTTAAAAAAAATCTTAAAATTGTTGCCATTTTCATGTCAAATTCACATATATGTTAAAATGATGTCAGTAGGTGAGTATTCTATATAGTATATTTTCTTTGCCCACATAATACAGGAACCACTTGACACATGCTGCAATTCAAAACTGCACTGTCCACATTTTTTATGCTTGATGCATGAATACAAAACAAGTGCACCAGTGCATTAGACAAAGCCTAAGAGAGCATGAAAAAACTCCAGTTACTCAGATTACTTCGTCAGAAATATTGCATATCTGATTTTTTTGTTGTTTAAGAGCAGCTGTTTAAAATCCTTACCGATGGTGATGTTTACTCAGTCTGCAAACTGGCCTCCACCCTCTTTCTACTTCAGGTGACAAGGGCTGAAATAATAAAAGAAATTTTTTCAACAATGTCACAGAAGAAAATCTCACAGAGCAAAACAAACACCCAAATATTGTGTAGCCTTCTTGTTTATTAAAAATTTAAATGTGAAAATATTTAAATTTAAAGATTTTGTTTGTTTGTTTTTTCTTTATATAATTTAATGAAATCATCTAACGGGCTCCTAAGTCTATATGTGGCTTCACTCTTCTTGTCACATACTTTGAGCTGCGTTGTGACATTTATTAGATATAAAAAATTATATTATTCAAATCAAATCAAGAAAATGAAAAAAGCAAACTTACCTTTTCATCTTGTATTGTTATAAAATCAACAAGTTGCCTTAACAACAGCAAATATACAAATCCTCTTTATCTCTACGCTTTTCAGCTCAAGTGCTTGAGATTTAGGATGCTTAAATTTCTAAAGTCCACAAATTGACCAGTCATCTTCCAGACTAATTTTCTGGCTTCTGCCAGTGCAAAAACAACAACACATGTGAATAGTTTTATTTGAATCCATCCATGTATTTTCTGGAGTTGGCTCTCACAGGTCTGGGATGAGCTCCAGCTTATGTGTTTGGCCTGTGACATATAGGTAACTATGTTTGTATAAAGTTAGCTTAAAATATTTCACAACAAATGATTGAAAAACAGATAAAAAAGTGTTTAAAAATACAAATAATGTCATATAAGAGGATAAAAAACTACAGAGCCTCTCTTTTCCTGTTTGCCCCTTATATGGATGTAAATAGCTTTGTGGAAGCAGTTTTGCATTGTTACAGTCACATATTTATTAGCTGTGTAATTATTGACCCTGTTATCTTTGGTCTACAACAACAAGAATAATGAGAGGCAGCGAGCTATTTGCACAGCTCTTTGTGACTGCCTCACTGCTGCTTAGTTATTTTCAAAAGGATCCAGAGGAGCATTTACTGCTCTCACATAGCGATGTAGTGCTGTTGTACTGTGACACCTTCATGATCCTGGTAATGTCAAGAAATGAAGAATTAAGTTCCTGTGCTATTTGTAGGGAAACAATGTCACAGAGAAAAGCAAATGCTCTTATCACAAGTAGCTACTTATCCTACGGCTAATGTTTGCTATATTTAGCAATGCACTCTCGTTTTCTGCTGGATCTTGTCAACACATGTCTGTTTTGCTTGGCAATAAAGGAAAAAACAAAAAATGCATTACACTGCTGGACACCACACTGTATGGTGAATACTTTATGTGCTGCCAGTTTGACTATTTCACAAGCTGTTAGACAAGCAAACAAAAGAAGAACATCACAGACACATACAAAGCCGGCATTGCTGTCTTTCCACTTAAGTTAAACCTGAAATACTGGTCCAACTGAAGCTGACGGTATGAGTTTATATGAAAAAATGTGGTCAGTCTGCAAACTGTATGCTTGAAGTTAAGCTTAGATCCCAACCAGGAAGACAGAATTATCTGTGACTAAGTGAATTAGACAGAGCCTAAATGTACATACAAAAACTCCAGTTCCTGAGAGTGATTCATCAAATAAAATTACATGTCTGACATTTTCCTGCCTCTTTTGTAACAGCAGCTGTTTAAAATCCTCACCAGCAAAATTTACATCTGATTAATCAGCCTGCCCCCACCCTCTTTATCTCCCAGGTGAGAGCAAACGAGGAAGTGAAAGTTAACACCTTGGGCTCTCTCCGCCGTGAAGTAGTAGCAAACACTTTTTGTGCTGTGGTCTCCAGATTAGTGAGCAGAAGAGAACTGGAATTAACATTGAATAAACTGGCTAAAAAAAAGGTAAGAAGAGATAAATGCAAATGAAATGTCTTTTAATTACACTGCTAATGTCTAAAGCATGACTATACAAACTTGTCCTTCCCCAGAAGCAGCATCAATGCAGACTAACTGGATTTTCATTATTTTATCCATCTTGGTGAACATGGGACTGCTGATGGTGGTCCAGAGTCAGTATCAACTGAACACCATTCTGGACAGCAAAATTGAAATGACGAAAATGCGGTTAGAGGAATTTATCGACGATTATCAAAGTAAGGACCAATTCAAAACCTCTGTGGAAAAACTGCTGGTTCAGGGCAAGAAAGAAGTGGATGATCTGAGAGCTACACTCAATAAACTGCGTTCAGAAACGGAGCAGAAGGATTCGCAAAAAACTACATGCCAAGAAAAAGTGGTAACAAGCTTTCCTGTTTTTATATTCAGTATGCAAACACTGAAAATCATTGGAGAAAAAAAATCTCTTATCAGCACCCAGTGTTACTGCCTGCAAAGGGAAATTTAACTTAAACCAACAACAAGGCTATACCAGACTACTTCCCCTTTGTGCTACCTCATATTAGTACTGAAATACATCTGAGAGGGAAACACTTTGCATGTACTTTACTTATTCTTAATATTAAACCACTTGTTTTCTGCTCACTCTGTAATTTAAATGATTACATTTCCAGATATTTCAAATTATACACCTATGATAATTCACACATGTCAGCACATTTTGTTTTGAATATGAGATTTTCAGTTACAATGGAGTATTTTTGCATTGCTGTTTGGTACAAAAGTGTCAAAATGTTTGGTGTTAAAATGAATACATAGTTGCATGGCTAGGGATCCATACTGTTGCTGTTGATCTGAGATAGTTTTAGAGTATTACAAGTTTTTTTAATGTGTAACATAAATCCAGTCCAACCTGAAAAATATTTCTACAACATTTCCTTAGAAAACCACAAAAGAAGAGATGGAAGGAATCCAAAAGACACAAAATGGAACTAAAGGTGAGGCACAATTATCACACAGGTAATCCGTGTTCTGTTGCCCCCATGTGGCCAAACACTAGCAAAACTTTTGAGGTCCAGCATGGTCATTTATTTCTTTCTTATCCAGCTTCTCATGAGGCAGAGGTTGAGGCCTGGACTCGGGAGATTAACACTCTAAAAGAAACACTGACAAAGTCCAGTCCTGTATGTGCCTATGTGAAAAAGAGCAAGTTGGCTGAGTAAGACACATTTTTCTGTTTTTCTAGTTCCAAAACATACAAAACCTTTACAAAAAGTATGGATTATAAGTGCTGAATTAATAATGATGCATCTATGTCTTTCAGCAATTTCTGTAGCATAAAAATCAACAACGAGACAGCTTCAGTGGATATGACCAGTGTGACTACAGTTAATAAATAAAAATAATAAAGTTCATTAAAAATGTGTAGTTCCTTTCTCTTTAATAAGTCACTTATTTTATAAATATTGTTTTATATTTGGAAAAAAAAATTTTTAGTTACCAATAAACTGGGGACATCAGGTTTGGATGTACAATGTGGAGGAAATCTTTAATGTACCACCCAAAACATGATATTTCGAATAAAATGATTATGAACGGATAAGGCTGAAATAGCAAATGTTTTTTTATGCGTGTTATGTATGTTAAATGTGGTTTAATCTGTTTGAGCATAACCCGTTTTATTGTGAAAGGGGGTTCTGCGACAGGAAGTAAATAATAAAGTTCAGTTTTGAGTTGCTCTACAAAAGTGTCGCTTGAATGCTTGCCTAAGAAATACGACATTAAACATATAACTACAACTGCCTAATCTTAAAGTACGCGTTTTTTCTTGAATCCAGAAATAAGGACTTTACTCCACAATAAAGTGTCTAAAGTGTCTTTTTTTTTAAATCCTGCTGACCGAATATGCGACAAAGCGTGCGTAAAAGCGAGAAAGCAGTGAAGTGTGAGGAAAACCTAGCTGGGTTTACCATGACTTCAGCAGCTCCTGGTGTTACCTCTGACACGTTGACCACTAATGAGTAATTCATTAAGTTTCGGTTTCTGCTGATGATCCCAGTCGTGCCCCGCGCAACACGACCTGCAGCAACCGCCTCACCACTCCGGGACTCGCCTCAAAAGATGAGGGGAGGGCGGAGAGAGGTGAGTGGAGTCAGTTATTACAACAAGCCGATTACTGAAGGCTACCGAGCCCTCTCTGTCAATATGCGTCTGTCCTCTCACGGTCAGACGGGAGGAGGACACAGCAGCCCGCAGCTGAACTTTCATTTTACCGTTTCTAACATGAAAAAACTTTTTAAGGGAACTTTTTTTAAGGACCCACTCCGTGAGAACGCATGTGAAGAAAGACTGGATATTTTATTTTATAAGATCTGATTTATTCTGTAAGATGTGTGTGGCGCTCTGTGGAGCAAGCGGTGACCTCCAGGTACATAAAAGTGTTTTTTTAGCGGCTGCATTATCATTTTTCAAGTATAGCAACGATCGCTGTTCATAATTTGATCTTTACGCATTTAATTAACATAAAGGAGGTTACATTTGGAAGTCAAATGAAAATGCTTTGCGCACTAAACTTTATTAGTAAGTGAACTTTACCATTGGGCTCCAACAAGCCAAGTGAGGAGGGAAAGGAAGCCCCCCCTTTGCTTCGCTCACCTGCAAGTGCAAAGTGTAAAACATGAGCAGCCCCTCTAGGAGTTTAGATGGACAGAAAGGTGACAGCTCAGGCACAAAACCGGAGACGCCCAGGTACCGCAGCTGGAGTAGTCTCCGCTTCTCCAAATGGAGAAGTGCGTCCCAGAGGGCAACCCCGCCTGCCACCCCCTCCCCGAAGACAGACAAGAGGAGCGACGTGAGCAAGACGCTCTTCTCCCTGGTCAAGACTCACAATGACGACTACACAGCAGATCCAGATGGCCTCCTGGACACCAACGGAGAGGACGAAGGGGACAGCGCTAGCTTGTCTCCGGAGCAGGCTACCTACTTCCAGAAGCAGTTCGGGTCCATGCTGCAGCCCGGGGTCAACAAGTTCTCCCTGCGCATGTTCGGCAGTCATAAAGGTGTTGCTGCTGAGCAGGAGAGGGTTAAAAGCTTTGGAGTGTGGATCATACACCCCTACAGTGACTTCAGGTAATTAGGAGAAAGCCCTTAAACTAATTTGCTCCTTTTTTTAGTGCAATTTGTGTAACTTAACGCATTATTACTGCAAAAATTGGACAGAAATGTGGCAGTAATAATTTCCAATTCTAGGTGCCTCCAATCCCTAATATTGTTTAGTTCCCTTGAAAGTATTTACCTTTTATCCCACTAAGTGCCCGATGATTGAGGACTCACATCCAAGGACAGGCTGCAGGACAGCAGCTGATGTCACGGTTCCCAGCACATGATAAGGCGATGAAGGGATTTGATTAGTGATACAGTATATAGGACAAGATCATCTGGATTAATGATATCACTCCCTTGTGACTCATTTTTTTAAACCCCTGGAGGACAGATAACTGCATTCATCAATACTCATGATTTAACCAGTCTGATTGAAAATCATCCAAATAGTTTCCTAATCTAGTTTGGCCTCACTTTAGGGGGGATCTGTCCAATAATTCGAGGGTTAAAAAACGACTCAGAAGTGATGCTCAAGCAATCTGTCGGTGAGGTCACTAATAGCCCAGTGAATATAAAGAATTTTTAACATCAGACCGATGCCAGACAGAGGGGATAAACCCATGCATGGGGATTATTGCCCATAAGAATCCGTATAATTCCTATCTTACTCTATTATGCAATAATACACAGGCAGCTGAGGGAGAGATTAGCGCAGGCCTGCTCTTCTTAAACCTTATGCTCCCACTTCCTCTTAAAAATGAATGAGTTGGGACAGTAGAGTTTTGGTCAGATTTCCTGTTTCGAGTTTAAGGTCACACAGTTGGTTGGTGCCTTTCTCTGTGGAATCTGCTTGTCCTCAATTTGTCTCTATGGATTTTTTTCTCAGAGTGCTTTGTCCTCCTTGTTCCAAAGATGTGCATGTTTGGCTAATTATCAATAATAATGTAATGTGTATGTGACTGGTTTATCTTTATCTCTATGATGGAGCTGTGATTAGACTTAAAATGACACTTCCAGGTGTATCCCACCTCTAACCCAGCACCCTCTGGGACAGCCCCCAGTTCCACTAAAACCCTGGTTGAATAAAGATTGTACTCTGGATAAAACTGACTCATTACCATAAGACCAACATCCCCAATCTTTATAAGTATATATCTGCATATAAATATGCGTCTGTGGTCTGCTTGTAGTCCAAATGCTGCTGACTGCTGTTGGCCGATCGTGGCTCAAAGAGTTGGCAGTTTGTCTTGTAATCGGAAGGTTGCCGGTTTGACCTCCAACAGTCTCGGTTGTTGTGTCCTTGGGCAAGACACTTCACCCGTTGCCTACTGGTGGTGGTCAGAGGGCCCGGTGGCACCAGTGTCCGGCAGCTTCGCCTCTGTCAGTGCGCCCCAGGGCAGCTGTAGCTGCAATGTAGCTTGCTTTCACCAGTGTGTGAATGGGTGGATGATTGAATGTAGTGTAAAGCACTTTGGGGTCCATAGGGACTAAGTAAAGTGCTATACAAATACAGGCCATTTAACATTTTTATATTTAGATAAGCTTTCGTTGCATGCAGCTAAAAGGTCTGTATGGAGGGGAAAAGAGTAATTCTAGTTCCGAAAATTATAAACTGTATAGAAAGGATGGACATGGCCACAGTGACATCATTGATTGGTTTAGACTCTGCAGGCCTGAAGCCTTCACACTAGCACTTTGGCCACCACTATGTTGTGTTTGTGGAGGACTACATTTTGATTGTCTCGTGTAGTGCAAGTTAGCAGCTAACCCTACCTAACTTGGTTAGTTCATAAACTGTACAGGTGCAACACACAGACACATACATCTGTTATTGTTTAAAAATAAAATACTAGAATTTCACCCTTCAAAACATTATTAGTCAGATATGTCAGAAAGCACCAACAGTACAGCTCAGTCACTTGAATCAGTGGAGAGCTGATGACAAACATCCTATTTTAAATTTTAGCAGTATTCACACGGATAATGTACAATAAACATTCATAACCCACAAAAGTCCCAAACCATTTTTGTTAGCATGCATTTTCTTGCAGTCTATTTGGACATCTTGACATGGGAGTCGATGGGAATTGGCTCATTTTTGGGCACAGCCTTAGAAGGCCTCTCGGCAGTTTAGGCACTTTTGTGTTGTTGCTTGCATACACTGGGTAGCCATTATGTAGTGTGTAACGATATCTTAGCATTTCATTAGCCTTTCTGAAATTGTCTAAATTTGTAAATTAAGGAAAAACAAGATCTTGAACCAGATATAACATCCCAAGATCCACACAAACAGCCGAAAAAGCCAGAAGACGGCTATTATCTGTTTATTGCAACAGCAAATATTTGAACTTAATGTACTATAACTTAATAAAGTATTAGATCAAATATAATACTTTGAATACTATCCAAATAAACTTTTTTTTAATAAAGTACAAAACAAACTTAGCCGATAAGCCAGAAAGACTTTGCTTTATTCAAATTCAACCTGAAATCAGAATACACTCAGAATACAGCTTGTCTAAAGTTTTACAGCAGATTTTATTGTGCTCCTCTCTCCCTCTCACTCAGAGTCAATCTATAATGTCAACAGCTATAATGCCTTGCAGACTGGTGGAGTTAATAGCAGCAAGCAGCCACTAATCTGCTGCAACATGAGAAATAATGGTAAGCACTCATGTAAAGCAGAGAGTGGACAGAGAGGGCACGGACACGTGTCAAGAACACATCAATCACTTCTGCATCTGCTCGGTTTTGTCACGGGGTTCACATTGCAATCACTGAAGGGTGACTGTAATCAAAATTGGTCTGTGTCAAGTTCTCTTTCTCTGCCTTTGTAATCAAGGAGTCACTGAGAGCGAGAGAGACTCAGTGTGATTGACAGCTGATGGAAACAATCTGTAAGAAAATCCAAACCATGTTTTCCGATGATGTACGAGACATTTGAGAGCTATAGGGAAAAGGGACATGTATGACATGAAGGAGACAGTAATGAGGGTGTCTGTACAGCACGTGCATTCAAGATATCCGATGTGGATCTGGAACAATGCATGCAAGCTCTAACGCACATAGGTTGGACCGTTATTGGATCACATGGGGAGATGGACCAGATTGGGCCTGGATTTCAGCTGGGTATAAATGCTGTGCACTCACCATGATCACATCCTTAAGAGAAACTTTATCCAACAGGTTAAAAAGTCAATCTCTTCTCGGTGGCATAAGCTGCCAAGGAACAGGAACAAGTAGCACTGGTAGCTAGCAACTCATCCCTTACAGAAAGTGACTTAAAAATAAAAAGCTCACTTACATGGTATCTTTGCTACTAGGGGTCCAGTCTACATACTCGAGATAATCACTTAAAAATAAGGTTAAAAAATGTATTGTGAGCTCCAGTATATTTGTTTTCTTTTCATACTAGCTGTGATCCCTAAACATGTGTTGCTGCTGCTCTAAAGTTTACTACTCTTTGTGGATTTAACTAAATTTAGCAAGATATAAGCAGACAGATCAGCTTAAAAAAAAAACATCTGCTACCCTCAATGTAAAGCAACACTGACCATTAACACACCAAACTGCTTTGCGTCAGAGCTGTAAACCTCACCACAGTATGGTAAGCTAACCATACTTTTGCTAACATTTAACTGCCCTGTATTTTCATGCAAAATTTGATTAATAAAAAAATATTATACTCTACTTAAATTTTGTTTTAACTAAATGAGCATTACATTTTAAAGATCTCCATATGTCCCTGAGCAGTCCTTACCTTTGAAAATAACATCTCATCTTTCACTCCTGTCCTCTCTACCTTTAACTTGTACAGTTTGGTGATATTTGCTAAGCTGTTTAAAACATTTAAAATCACCTGCCAGTTATAAATGTTAGTCTGTTTATGCTCACACCTCTTCTGTAGTGCCAGCCAGAGCCATCAGCTAAATGCAGAAGTTCCACAGCGACAGCGTTTTGGACATCTGCACGATGAACGAATCACAGAGATGAAAAGGAAAAAGGATTCTGATGAGAGTGTTAGCAGGCCATGGGATGATATTATTTTCTTTAAACTGTAATAGTAATTCCAAACTGTCATAAGGAAACAACACAAAAAGAGTTCTTTTGATAGTATTATGTCAAAGCTAACAGATTTGCTTACTCGTTAATTTAGGTGCAGGAAGGGTGTTCCTAAATATTCTGATCCACTTAAAAGAGCAAATGGAAACCTTACAGTTCATATGTTAGTATCAGGTATATGACTGCCCTCATTAAAAAATGTTGCAGATGATGCCACAAAACCCTCAAATTCATTTTATAATGTGAACATATATTGGTATTGCTATAAAAAGCAACATAAAACTATTATTGGACATTAAAACCTCATGAAAAACTCAAAAACAGCAGTGGATGACATGATTCACTTTATTTCTTTGGTGTTCACAGTCAGCTCTTTTCTCTTGACAACACATGCAATTTTGTATTTGTTGTGGTATGCCAGCAGCACTGACATACAGTACAGAAATAACTACATGGATGAAGCAGTCAAGTTGTGATGAAGGCATAGATTTTCAGTTTTAATTCTAAAGGGTTCATTAAAATATTACTTTAAGTGAATTTGAATAACCACATTTTTATTTGTTTTACAGTTGGGTGGGATGAGTCTGATGCATGCAAATCTGCAAACGGTCAAAGTACAAATAGGTCCATTTGAGGTTGTGATCCTAAACCGTGCTCTGCACCCATCCTCTTCTCTCCAGGTTTTACTGGGACATCGTAATGCTCCTGTTGATGATGAGCAATCTTGTCATTTTGCCCTGGGGTATCACCTTCTTCGAAGACCAGAACACCATGCCCTGGATCACCTTCAACGTCCTGTCAGACACACTCTTCCTCATGGATCTGGTTTTCAACTTCCGTACGGGCATTTTAGGAGAGGACAGCCACATCATCCTGGACCCCAAAGAGATCCGCATTCAATATCTCCGCACTTGGTTCCTGGTGGATTTCATCTCCTCCATTCCTGTTGACTACATCTTTCTCATCGTCGACCTCGAATCCCGACACGAGTCATCAGATGTGTACCGTACCGCCCGTGCACTTCGCATTGTGCGTTTCACAAAGATCCTCAGTCTGCTGCGTCTTCTCCGACTGTCTCGCCTCATCCGATACATCCACCAATGGGAGGAGGTAATGCAAAGACAGGAAAGCAGGCATGTGCTTAGAACAATAGAAACAGAAATGTCATAATTTGATCATCTTTATGACTTTCTTCCTGACAGATTTTCCACATGACTTATGACCTGGCCAGTGCTGTGGTGCGTATAGTCAACTTGATTGGTATGATGTTGCTGTTGTGTCACTGGGATGGCTGCCTGACCTTCATGGTACCAATGCTACAAGACTTTCCTCCAGACTGCTGGGTATCCAAAAACAACATGGTGGTGAGTATATGATGAAATGTAAATTACATATTTAAAGTAATACTTTGGTATATAGCTCCAATTCCACATTTAATGAGATTAGTTTTAGTTGGCATTTTTTAAGGAGGCAAAGACTCAGACAAACCACAACACAACAAACCAAACCACAAACGTGATATCGCCCACAGTGTGCATTCAGTGCAAAAGTTAAAAACAAAATTAAAACGAGATACTGTTCTTACATTTGGAGATCACCTTAACTGAAACCAGGACCACACCTCAAAAAGTCTTGTTCCTTCACACACATACTCATGACCAGTGAAGCACAAATAATTGTACCGGAAAGACATGTCCCTAAGAAATGGGACAAAAATCCAGCCTGACACAGGACTTGAGAGATGCATCTGGCCCTTCAGGTAATCTACTGTTCACTGAAGCCTCATCAAAAATCGTCAAATTACACAAGAACTGGACTGAAAATCACAGGCAAAAAATTTGAAATGTTACTTCAAATTTTTATCAATATGTACGGAGGATGACAGCAGCAGCAGCAGCAGCAGCAGAGTGACATTGTGAACCCAAACACATTAGCAGTCCAGTACCTGATCCAATACCTGGATCAAAAACACACAATGGAACACTATCAGTCACGCATAGGCCTCCCCAGAACAAAAGGCAGCCAACATCCAAGGATGAGCTTTGAGTGTCCTTCTAGAAGCCTGGAGAAATATTCCTGAAGTCTCCTTAAAGACTACATTTAATTAAACCTGTTTTGCCTTGTTTTAGTCTTAGCTTCTGGTTAGCTTTAACAGAGGTATGTGAGTGTCTCTGGTGTTGTTCTTCTCATTTAACACAGTATTCTTTACAAGATACAAAAGCTTTACTTGGATGTGAAATGACTGACAGCTGTCTGTATCTCCCTAAAGTTGCAGATACCTCATAGATAACCTCATTGCATCCTCTGTCTCACCTCGCCTTACTGTTAACTACCTTTTTCAGAACTCCACGTGGCACATCCAGTACTCCTACGCTCTGTTTATGGCCATGAGTCACATGCTGTGCATAGGATACGGTGCTCACCCTCCAGAGGGCATGACTGATGTTTGGCTCACCATGGTCAGCATGGTGGTTGGGGCCACGTGCTACGCCATGTTCCTCGGCCATGCCACTAACCTGGTCCAGTCCTTGGACGCCTCGCATCGGCAGTATCAAGAGAAGGTAATCACGTACACTTGTGACCTGCAGCTTTAGTTGCTTTGTGGACAATATGTTCCAGGAACCTCACATGGATGCTATTGTGATTCGGGCTTTGAGCTTTAATATCCCTGCCATGTTTCATATCACAGACTGGCTTACTTGCTCGTACTTTATTCGTACAAACTGTGCCAAATGCCTAGAGAATATGTGTATTATCTAATGGATTTGCAGCATTACCATGACCCATTCCTAGGGGATTTTCACAAGATAAACAGAACAGATGATGGACAAATGGCGGCACCTTTGTTTTGGATAACTGTCTGCCAATGCCCATTACAAATGAGTTTGTAATCCACTTAAAATGGGAGAAACAGCCTGCAAAACAAATGGAATGAATATGTAATTATTGTTCTTGGGGATAATTCGCCTAACACATGCTAGAACATGTGACTAACTGTGTGTTTTCCGTTGTTTCCAGTATAAACAAGTGGAGCAGTACATGTCATTTCATAAACTGCCAGCAGACTTAAGACAGAGGATCCACGATTACTATGAGCAGCGATTCCAAGGCAAGATGTTTGATGAGGACAACATCCTTGGAGAGCTCAGTGACCCACTCAAGGAGGTGTGTTATTCATCAAAATTTGATTTTACCTGCTGTTTCTTGCTTCCTCTCTCCAGTTCTTTATCAAGTGTTGAGTAAGTTCATCTTTTTTATGTTAAAAGTTATTTGATTTGGATGTTGATCTGTTAGCTTGTTCCTCTTCTTTTGGCTTTTGTCTCAGTGAATCATCTGCCTCCATTTAACTCTATCCCCGCATCCTCCTTCTCTGTCACACCAACCTTCTGCATACTCTCCTTGATTACGTCTATAAATCCTTTATGTGGTCTTCCTCTCTTGTTCCTGCCTAGCAGCTTCATGTTTAACATCCTTTGACCAAAATCCTCCTGAGAACCGAGGAAAAAAGAATCCTCCTGAACTTTTTTGTGATTTCCTGCCTCTTTGGAGCTAAAAGAAGCCATGGAAACACATGAGATATCGATGAAAAGCCTAGCATGTCCTGTATTTAGTACATAAGGTCTTAGTAAGGTAGCTCAAATAAGTCAAAAGAAGATATGGAGCATAAACAAATGCCCATTACAGAGGACGTAAATGAATTGCCTGGTTCTCATGAGGATATAACCACTATTCCTCCAATCTTTTATCCCCTGCCACAGTCTCCACATTATACATCACTCATCCACTCGTTGCACTTTTCCACCTGTTTCTCTCTTTTACACACATGTATTCTCGCTTCTATTGTCCTTAGTTCCTCTCCTCTCCAGAGCATACCTCCACCTCTCTATGCTCTCACTTCTCTCAGTGTTATCTGCGAACATCATAGTCCATAGAGACTCCTGTCTGACCTCATCTGTTAATCTGTCATCACAACTGCAAACAAGAAGGGGCTCAGAACTGATTACTGATGTAATCCCACCCCCACCTTGAACCCTTCTGTCACTCTTGCTACACACCTCACCACTGATAAACAGTAAACAATGGTTTTGATACTTGGACGATGAGTTTAATCTATTTCTCAAGAAAAAAAAAAGCTTCACATCCTCAGTTTGAAGCTGAAGATTTGCTGCCTTTCTGAATTTGTCATGCTACACTTAAAAGAGACATTTAAATACGCCAACTTTTTGTCCCCCTCATGCAGGAGATTGTCAGCTATAACTGTCGTGGACTCGTAGCCAATATGCCACTGTTTGCCAACACTGACCCTCATTTTGTGACGGTGATCCTGACCAAGCTGCGTTTCGAAGTCTTCCAGCCAGGAGATTTTATTATAAGAGAGGGTACGCTGGGTCGGAAAATGTACTTTATCCAGCACGGCACCGTCACCATCATCCCACGCGGTAGTAAGGAGATTAAACTCAGCGATGGAGCATATTTTGGGGGTAAATCGTTTGCCGCTGACCTTAACCTTTTACAAGGTTCCCTAACAGAAATATAAGAGGATCTGTGATCCACTTTCCTTTGTGCTACTTCTATTGCATTATGAAAGTTGATGCTGATCCCATTTTCAGTTTGGCCTTTACCCAGTTTTAAAATGAGGTTAATACAACCTCAGATGAATAACAACACATGGCAGAGTACGCTGTGTACTCATGTATTTAAGAAAAATAAGCCAGACTGCAGAAATGATTCAGTAGGTTGTTAGCAGCAATAAGTTGAATTAATTTGTTTCTGTATGACTTTCGTGACTGTGGAGGACATGTGCTCCACTCTTCTTTACAGCATTGCTTTAGTTCATTGAGTTTTGCAAGTATTAATTTATGAACAGCTCTCTTGACGTCCCACCATAGCATTTCAGTCTGGACTTTGATGAGGCCATTGCACCACCCTTTTCTTTTTTTAAGCCATTCTGCTGTAGATTTGTGCCTGAGGTCATTATCCTGTAACATGACCAAGTTTCAGCCAAGCTTAACTATCAGACCGATGGCCTCACAATTGACTTTAGAATACTTGGAGATACAGAGTTCATGGGCACGACCCTGGTTTAACCTCAACAGTCCAAATGCTGTTGTTTCAGAAATCTTACTGTTGTTCAGATGCAACTTGGCAAATCTGAACCATGCTTTTATGTTGTTTTTAGAAAAGAGACTTTCTCTAGATAAACCTTTCAAACAAACCATTGTTCTTTTTCTAATTGTACTCTCATGAACTTTAACATTTAACGTGTTTACTGAGGATTGCAGTCTGAGATGTAGCTCTCTGTTTCCCTGAGCATTGCACAGTATGACTTTGGGGTGAATTTGCTGAGACGCACCTGAGACGATTGTCCTGAAAGTTTTCCACTTGTGAATATTCTTTCTAAAATTAAATATTTTTTTCACTATAGATGGAAGTCATGGTAAATGGACTTCAGATTATTTGGAAATAGCCTTATAACGATTCACAGATTGATGTGGTGTGACAGCTGCTTCTCCAAGATGTCTTTCTTCCTGGTCACTGGGTAATGCACACATGAATGCTAAAGACCAACAAAGTAAAACTTCTGCTTTTACAGAAGTGTGCACACTTGCTGATTATTAGTTAATCCAGTGAATTTGTTAGGCAACACCTGGCTGCTACTTACCCTCTTATATCCCAAGCAAGTGTTAAGGGTTCACTTTGTTTTGCTTCTGCGTTCTTGGTAAATAAATATTTTTGCAGTATAACATATTATGTGTTGTTGATCATCTGCAGTTGTATTTCAATTTTAAGACTGATTTATTTTAAATGTGTCCTGATATGTAAAAACTTAAAATTGAAAGAGGGTGTGCTTTCTTTTTTGTGTGACTATATTACCAAACTTTTTCAATTTTTAATCTTTACGTTAACATAATCAGGTGGTATTTCTTCATATTTATGGTCCAGACATGGGAGTGGTATAAGTCTTATCATTTTGCATGTGGGATAAACTGTATATTTTCAGAAATCCTTAAAATGATTTCTTTCTTGTTTCAGAGATTTGCCTGCTGACACAGGGACGACGCACAGCCAGTGTGAGGGCTGACACCTACTGCCGTCTTTACTCGTTGAGCGCAGACAGTTTCAACGAGGTCCTGGAGGAGCACCCTCTGATGAGGAGGGCATTTGAGAGTGTGGCCGTGAACCGACTGGACCGGGTTGCGCGGAGATCGAGTTTTCAGCCCGTCCCAGATGAATGACTCCCTCAGCAACATGGGAAAAAAGTTCCAGCCAGAATCATCAAGCACATTTGTCACATTTGGACTGCACGTGACAAAGATATCTTCTATTGAAGCACGCTGATGGACAGTCAGATAGAGACATCTACTTAAATTTAGTACAGCATTACTGGACTGAGTTAAAAATAGTCTACCTTCCTTTTTTTTTTTTTTTTTAATTTTTTTTAATTTAAAAAATTTTTTTTTTTTTTTTTTTTTTTTGTTAGT
>VUQR01014330.1:0-13405 GCA_015108515.1 Hemichromis elongatus | reverse complement strand
ATCCTCTGTGCTTCTGTTGCTACAGTAAGCAAACTGGTGAGGGTCCAGAGTTGGTGGGAGAAAGTCCTTCAGATTTGTCAGGACTAACCGCTCAAAGCACTTCATAACGATGGGTGCTACAGGTCGGTAGTCATTAAGGCATGTTGGGCTAGAGGTTTTCGGCACTGGCACAATGGAGGTGGATTTAAAGCATGTTGGAACAACTGCTTGGGTGAGGGACATGTTAAAAATGTCTGTGAATACCCCAGCGAGCTGCTCTGCACATGCTCTAAGTACGCGCCCCGGGATGCCGTCTGGTCCAGCAGCCTTGCGTGCGTTGATCCGGCTCAGTGCAAGGACCTGACTTGTAGGCTTTAATTTACAGCGTGTCAAAGGTCACTGAGCAGTTTTTACCTTAAAAAACGTTCAAATATGTTTCAAATGATATCAGATTTTTAAGACGGATACCTCTATTTGGTCATTTGGAAATCCAATATTTCAGTCAATGTATATTTTCTTTTTTTTTTTTTTATCAAAATTCTTTAACATATCTCTAATATTTGTTATGTGTAGTTATTTATAAGAATTTGTATTTGAGAAAACTGATACCAAATGCAGTGTATGCCCATTTGCAAACTCTTTAGCAGAGAATGGGACGACATGGAATTAATACATTATAGTGTTTGAGATCATATGTATTGTATCAGATGTATTACTCTCCCTGTCAGATATAGTGGGTCATTATAAAAAGGAAATGGATCACGTTCAGGATTGTTCTTGCAAATTCAGTCGAGCTGACGTCTATAATTCTCAATAAACTCAACATAAAGCTTCATCAGATCAAACTGATAATGTTTCTCTCTCTCCTCCTCTTCATCTTCTTTTTTTTCATAGATGTCTCAGTCTCTTCAGACAGAAACGATGGAGGAGGCAAAACAGACCAGAGGAGGAGGTCAGCAACAAGAGAAATCAGGAGTGAAGAGGAAGCATGATGAAGATGAAGAAACGACGTTGTCACCTAGCATGAAGCAGGTTGATGTATTAACAATCTTTTTCAGGAGTTCAACGAACAGCCTATCATATTTAAAAACTCAAATGTCTTCGGTGTTTTAGGGTCTTTATTTTATAATATAAAGAACCTTGAAGCAACTGTTGTTGTGATTTGGCGCTATGAAAATAAAATTAAACTGAACTTTCTATGCTACAAACAAAATCTACTGTGAGAAACGTATCAGCAAAGCTTCTCTGACTTTAACTCCCCTCCTAAGAAATAAATTAGCTTGTAAAAATATAATAATTCAAATTTAGGAGATGAAAATTAGAGGTTTAGGCCATTAGGTTTTTAAAACATGCCTTATCTGGTTCATGTATAGATAAAGTTGAAATGTATTCCATGCTTCCTAATGCCTGAAGGAAACGTGCATAATGTAAAGAGAATCCTAGCACAGAGCCCTGTGAACAGTCTTGTAGGAATGAGGCGTAACTGACGCATTGTTGATTTGGAGGAAGTTATTACTGAAGTCAGGTCAGGAAGGTCAATCGAACAAAAACAGTCTAAATATTTATCAGCAGCTATTAAAGCTGCTGTGAGGCTGTCATTCTTGTTATTGATCCCTATAATTAATCTCTCAGGTGCCTGATCACAGTGTGAAGGTGGCAAGTCACTACAACCAGCTGCAGGAAGTCGGCCTGGCAGCTCGTAGTAGAAGCCGAATCTTTTTCATGAGGAACTTCAACAACTGGCTGAAGAGTGTCCTGATTGGTAACTGGCTGCTGATCCACGCACCACACTTCCTCACTTTTAACATATCAAGAGTGATCTGTATTCGCCTGCATAATTACACGAGAGCATGGTTTTGGTTTGCTATAAATGGTCTCTGGGGCCAAACTTCAGCTCCAACATTTAGGAAGCTGATCATCATAAAAAATAACAATGCAGCCGGTATAACACCAGTCACATTTTGTTTCATTTGGCAGCCCGTCATCTCCATGCAGATTAATGACCTTCATCCTTAAAAAAACCTGTTTTATAAATCCCCAGAAACCTTTAAAAAAAACAAATTTAATAGATGTAACAAAAAATAACTTTAACCTTGTACGAGGGGCTGGTGTAAAGTTTTTACAGGAATCCAGTTTATTGTTTTTATTTTTACACGGACCAGAGAACGTGTCCATTTTATACAGTTTTATTGTACAGAAAAAAGGGACAGATTATTTTATTTAAAAAGGTTTGCCTTTATGTTTTACGTTTGCTGGCGTGCCTCGTGTGAACATAGGGGTGGGTGGAGCTCAGGAGGTAGAGCAGGTCATCTATTAATTGTACGGTTGGTGGTTCCAAAACTGGCTGCTCCAAAATGCTAAACCACGGCTTTCATGAGAGTGTGACGCTGTGTGTGAATGTTAGATTAAAAGCACTTGCAACACTTTTTTCTATGCCTATGATTGGTGTTAATGGATAAGGCGTGTTGTGTAAAACACTTCGAGTGGACTATAAAACACTTTTCTATTTACCATCCTGTAACACAAAGGACCTGCACAAACAACAGTGTGAGTTGAGGGATTGTTTTATTTTTAGTAGTCTTTCTTTGCTTTTTTGTATGACTCATCTGTTACTCCTATTTTCAGCATTTCAGCCAATTCCTTTTGAATACTTGTGTTTAAGCATCTGGTAGTGAACACACCATCACACCAGAGTGCGCTACAAAATTGTGCTCTGTAAGATTGGTACAACCGGACAGACGGGAGAACGCATCTGCAAAATGATGTTGCACTGCAGCAACATTCACTCTCTGGGCCTGTGCAAGCTGGTCATCACAATGGAGTGAGGCGGACATGGTGAAATTTGGCACCTCCGGTCCCAACTCATGCCTTTCCTTCACCAGGATCACCAGAGAAGATATTTTAGCCTCTCTTTGAACAGGTGGAGGGCATACATCTGTGTGGCTCTAGGTGATTGAGGCGCTGCTGACGTGCCTAGAGCGAATTCTCTCATGATAACCTCCCCAATGTGTGTAGTTTTGCTCTCAGGTCAAGGACGTACACAATTTCATTTTCAGCTGGACTTGTGGCACTTCCCGTAAACAAACAGAGGGTCTAGCTAGTGATCCCAATTGCCTTCATCCTTGTGAATTAACTTACGAATCATGGACTCTGTCTTACTTAGCAGTTCCACCAGCCCGTCAGTCTGAGGGTCATAGACGCTGGCCCAATAAGATTTAATACCCAGTAATTAGTACAGATATTTTAGTGTGTGGAACACAAACAAAGTGATCAGCCAGGAAATCGCATTGTGTAATCCACAAGAATAATACAAAGGTTCACCAGCTGACACTGAGAGCAGGATGTGCACTATCCTGAATGCTTGACCAATAAAATTGGGCCATTAATTGAGGTTTGTCATATCCCACATGCCCTGCCATTAGGTTATAATGAGCAGCCTATAAAAATATTTCCCAGTGGCCTTTTTGCATCAGCAACTTGTTGTGTTCATTTTTAGAAGTCTATTCTTTGCTGTAGTTTTTCAGCTGCCTTGTTCTCATTGGTACACTACAGACTGGTCTCTCCTCCAGACCCCACAAGCTACTGAAATAGGGAAGGCGGGATTAGTGTGATGGATATAAGTTGTGCTGGCTAGCTTACTCTGGCACTGCACCTTGAACCTGCTGCTCCAGCCCACCATTGCAGCTGAGCCACAAACCACACACTCCCAGTAAAGGAGGCGTACCTCTTTGGGTTTTTTTTTAAGGTAACTAATAAAAGTCATCTTAGTGACGATAATAAAGAATTATTAGCTTCACCTCTTGGGTCTCTCCTCCATGGTGTGCTGCAGCTGGTACTTTTGGTTCTGCTCATGAACCAGAGCTCTGCTCTGAGTGACCCTCTTGACCTGAACTAGGACGACCATCACCAACTGCAGTCCAACACTGGGGGAAGAATCATTTTTATTCCAAGTCTACTGGACTGTATTTTAACCTTTTTTATAAATTTTTTTACTTTTTATTCTTTTACCATTTTATAATTATTTATAATTTTCTCTGATTTTACCTATTTTCTTTTTGCAGCACGTTGTGTGGAAGCTAATTTAGAAATAAAATATTTGCCCCTTCTTACAGTTTAATGACTTTTTCTGTTGACAGGTGAGATTTTGGAACAGGTAAGAGGGGCAGGATCTCAGCAGTTGTCTGTGTTGGACCTTGGTTGTGGAAAAGGAGGAGACCTGCTGAAGTGGAGAAGAGGAGGAATCGATCACCTGGTCTGTGCAGGTATTGACTCATTGATTTTTATTTTTTTTTATGGTTTATGAAACTTAACGTCACATTTCCCCAGACTCTCTTCACGCCTATACAGCTCAAAAGGAAACACCTTCACAGTTGACTGTAAAGGACCAGCAGTCATAAAGTCCCACCTCATCCTGCTGTTAAACCTGAAACAGTGAATGTTAACTTTGTGTCAAACCAAACCTGCCATCCATCCATTTTCTTCAATTTGACTGAGTTGTTCTTCGCATAAGTGCAGATGACCGTCAGGACCCTTTACTGCCTTGGGAGAGCGAGCACCTACCACAAAATCTCACCTATGTATGAGCTAATATTTGTGCTTTACTATTGACTTAAGTAACTGGTTCTCGGTCCTCTATAACTGGTCATCATGTCAATTCAGTTCAGTGTTATTTACAGTGGATGGAAGAAAAAAGCATTGAACGTGTCACCAATTCTCTAAGTAAATATATTTCTACAGATGCTATTGGCATGGAATTCTCACCAGATGGTGGTAGAAACCCAAGTATCATAATAAGATGTCACATAAATTATTTGTGCCATTCCAAAAAGTACAGAACATCACAGGCCTGACAACAGAAGGTGTGTCACACACACTGTTTTCCTCCTGGAAACTGCATTTGCATTGTGTTTTGCCTTTGGTGGCACCTTGCAGCAACCGTGACATTCAGCAGTCACCTCAGTGTTTTGACACATAAAATATATCGAACAGCTACACTACACAATAACTACACAACATTACATACTAACTATACCGCTAAATTTGAATCAGCTGTGTTGGATCAAGGACACATCTAAAACCTGCAGGACACCGGCCCTCGAGGCCCGAGGTTGCCTGTACCTGCTGTATACTTATTCGGCTCATTTTAGCTCATAAGCACAAACGGCAGTCAGAGCCTTCTCATCCATCACTGTGCCTCCTGGGAGTGGTGGATCGAGTGGAGGGTGGCCCCATATTGTCTCTTGCCTCTATAACTGCTCCTCACCTCAAAAGGCATTACAGTTGAGGTTATGCCAATATAACATTTGGTGCCATAATAAAAAAATTGAGTTCTATAATTGTTACATGTTGCTTGAGAATGTTGATGATTAAACGTGGATGTTTATTTTCAGATATTGCAGGGGTTTCCGTGGAGCAATGTCAGGTTCGTTATGATGAGATGAAAAAAAAGAGTCATCGCAACGAGAAAATCTTCACAGCGGAATTCGTCACAGCAGACTGTTCAAAGGTAGACGCGCAGCACACAGATCAGTGGCTTTTAAAACAATGTATATAAGTGGAATACTCTGTGATCAAAGTGATGACATAAAATCAGAATTAAGTAGAAAATAAAAGTGAGGTTTTTCTCTGTCAGGATTGGTTGGTTTGTTACTGACCTTTTATCTTTACCTACAGGAGTTGTTGTCAGAGAAACTGGATGATCCTGAGCTTATGTTCGACATCTGCAGCTGTCAGTTTGTGTATCACTACTCGTTTGAGAGTGAGCAGAAGGCTAATATGATGCTGAGAAATGCCTGTGAGCGTCTTAAACCTGGAGGGTTCTTCATCGGTACAACGCCAGATGCCTTTGAACTTGTGTAAGATGAAAGATTACGTTTAATGAAAGGTGCTTTTTGTTAATGGAAAACTGTTTATAGTCACACATGTCAGGTGGACAACCTGCTTTAATTAAGCTATTAAAAAGCCAAGTATTAAGATAAGCGTATCACTTGGAGCTTTTACAGCTTTTTTACATTAGTACCTTCTCTGTGTAACTTCACCATCCTCCTTGTTCCCTCCCCACAGTAAACGTTTGGAGGCATCTGATTCGCTGTCATTTGGTAATGAGGTTTTCAAAGTGAGCTTTCAGTCCAAAGGTTCCTACCCTCTGTTCGGATGTCAGTATCACTTTAGCCTCGAGGAAGTTGTCAACGTTCCTGAGTTCCTTGTCTACTTTCCTCTCTTTGAACAGTAAGAGTACTCACAGTAACATCTGCTCGTGTGCTCTGAATTTACTATAAAAACATTTCATGATACTCTGTTTTCACGTCTTGTGTCCCAGCATGGCGAAGCAGTACAATATGCAGCTGGTACTGAAACAAAGATTTGCAGATTTCTTTGAGGAGAAGGTGAAGAAGGAGAATCATCGGAGCCTCATGATGAAGATGATGGCTTTGGAGGTAGAATATGAGTTAAAACGAATTACTTACTATGTGTTCTCAGTTCATTTTTTCTTACTTTACAATAATGATGTGACCAGAAGACAAACTAGATGTGGGATTAACACAACATTCGAGCACGTTATTTTTGGATACAGATCCAAATGGTGACAAATTAAAGGAAAGGACCCCATTACCCTTTCATGCTGCATTTCACCTCCTCAAGCCTTAAGAATTGCTTCACGTCTCTGCAACCAGTGTGCTGGTGGATGAACCAGCACACTGAAATATGTGCGGTGATAATTTGCTCCAATAAATCCACATAAACATTAGTGTGGTCTTGTGTCTTGTGGATAAATAGAACAGTTCATCTCATAGTCCAGAGGATGTGTTTGACCAGAGGTTAAATAAAACGCATCAGAACCAGCAGAATCGGTCACTGCGGCTCAGAGGTTCAGGTTTTTCTTTGAACCTGTCACCACTCTGTGGATGATCATGTGGTAAGCACGTGTTTTCTGTTCTGTCTGTTTAAGAATTTGTTTTACTTTCAGCCATTTCCCAGCGAGGATGGTCAGCAGGTCTCAGACAGTGCAGAGGAATATTGTCACGCTAAAGAGCATTGTGACCGAGCGGACGTCAGAGCTCCCCTGGTAAGTGTGCTCACATGGTAAATGTTAAATGGACCGGTTCTTATAGCACTTTTCTGCTCTACTTGAGCACTCATGCCACATGTCTTGATTACACATTTGCACCAATTCATTCAAGCACTTTTTTCCTAAGTCTAAGTGCTTTCTAGCTAACATTCACACATGGATGCATCAGGAGCAGCTTGGGATTCAGTATCTTACCCAAGGATATATAGCATGCGATTGAACCACCAACCTTTCGATTAGTAGATGACTGACCACATCCACCCCAAAGCTCAAAACTCACTTTAAAAAACCAGCTTCAGGTGTTCGGCTCAGTTTTACAACATTTATCTGTATTTCCATGTGTGCAGGGAACGCTGAGCAGGTCAGAGTGGGAAGCTACCAGTAAGTCTTTGTGATCATCTCCATCAGCTGTTTACATGACACGTTTAAACTGGTACTTGTAAAAACATTCACATTTCACCATCAACCTGTCTTTTCTCTGCAGGTATCTACCTGGTTTTTGTGTTCCAGAAGATGTCCTGATGCTGCACTGACCTGTTGCCGTTTGTCTCACTGTTCTTCAGCTCATATTTGTGTTTCTGTTGCTTTAAGGCATTTTTGATAAGAAATGATTGGTTTGTTTGCAAATGAAATAAAATATCTTTCAAACTTTTTTTGTGCTTTGTTCTTCTAAATTATTGAAATGTTTAAAGTGTGTATTTCCCAGATTACAGGATATTTACAATACACAGCAGGGAGCATTTGCAGCCATTTAATGCAACCAGTTTACTGTAGCTCTACTTATGTTGATGAGTAAATTGGTTATTTTCGATTTGTGGTGATTATCTTGTAGTTTGACTTTAAATAAAAAAAATAGTCTGATGTAATTTGTTCTGTTGCAGCCGGTGGGTTAAACCATTCCTTCACCATTGTCGGTGATACCTCTGCTTAAGTTTATGAAAAGCACAGATTTGAGTATTGTGGATAAAATGAACTGTTAAGGATCAGTTTATCCTCACCAAAACCTGGACCTGAACCTGTAACATATGAACAAATGTACTGGGCCGTTTACAGCTACACTTACAGGAGCTACTCAGGCAAGGTGAATTATAGTAATCCAAATGCAATGAAGTGACTTAAAACCAAGGTCAGTAACAATGAAATATACTTCAGGAGTGCAAAGTTTTTGTGTTGTTGATAATAAAAGAGATTTGGAGCATTCGTGATTTTTACACACTTGAGCCTCAGCACTCAGTGACCTGCTCTGTAACTTTACTTAGTCTGACACGTCATGGCTTGGCTGCCATGTGTTTCCTAAATGGTTCCACTCGGCAATAACAGCACTTACAGCTATTCCCAGAACATCTGGATGAACAAAATTTCATGAACTGACTTGTTGCAAAAGTGCCATCTTTACAATGATGTCATGAGGTGTTTACATATGGCAAAAGTAAATGAAACTATATATACTTTAAAAAAAAAAAAAGCCTAGCAGATGCTTAATCACAAATTATATACTGAAAGTGACTGATTCTCCTAATTTTCACCTACATATTCTCCAGAGCAGCTTTTTATGATTCACAGATCAAAATAATCCTACTTTATCTCACATTTGGTCTAGCTGCGCCCACTCAGTTAAAAGCAATATTAGCACCTCTGCTTTTGAGACAGTTGGTTGCCTGTCACATACAGGTTTAAAAAACAGGTGGATGGGGCTTCTGTCACCTCTGAGCGACATCATACAGATCCAAGAGTAGAAAAAAATGATGAAGTTAGAGTTCAGAGCAGTCTGCATCTTTATCTTTGGGCTGACCTCATTTTACTGCTGGAGTTACTCTGTATGGACATATTTAATCTGTAAAACCTACACAAATTTAAACACTAAAGCTGAGTAATGTTTTGTGTATTTTTCACATGCTGGTGTAGTGACTGTAAATCTCCAGTAGGTGGTGCAGTGAACACCTGTTCAGAAACAATTGTTTGATCCTTAATAGCGCCGTTGAGTTTAAGAATTAAAACATTTTATTATATGATGCAGTTATTAATAAATTTATTAATTTAAATATCTGATAGTGATCTGCTGACTCTGGGTTATTGCTGCTCATGAAAGAGCAGGGGTCTTTTATTGCCAAAAAAATACCAAGGCAATTGACATCAACAACATGTCCTGAGACCAAATCTGCAGTATACAATAGCGAGGGTAATTCAAAAACTTAATTTGAAAGGAAAAACATATACACGTATACATATACATACATACATATATGTCTAAGCACAGATGTAATAGTTTTAAGACTACACTTTTAGATGTAGTTGAGCTGTTATCTGTTCCATTGTATAGACGTGTCTAGTTTTCACAAGCCACACTGAGCAACTGTGGGTGCTTCTGGTTTAAGCCAGTGAATTGTTAGCATTTTTCCTCCAGTCATGAGGAGGAGATGTAGGAGAAAGCGCTGCTCATAGGAGAAAACATCAGGAAAGATATCCAACAAAAAGATGAAAGGATGAACGTCTCTGAGGGGGGTTAGTGAAGTGCCAATTGTCCACTCTGCTGCCCTCACCACCTGCTGCAGTTTCCTCTTCTCCTTCACAGTATAGCAGTTAAATCAGAGTGTACAGCAGTAGGTAAGAAGGTTCTCGATGGTGGAGGGATAGAAGTTGATTAACAGTTTTTGGGGTAATTGGGCCTGACACAACCTCCGGAGAAAGTATAGCCTTTGTTGTACTTTTCCTACCTCGTGGGAAATGTTTGTGGATATGGATCCTGAGAAACTCTCTACCCTTTGTCTTTGAGTTGGCATTCAGGTGTTGGGGTCGGTGACACTGAGCCTCTCTGCGACCGGCGGGCCGGGGGCGCTCTGCTTGCCTCCACCACAGGGATAAGGGTAACATCTCGTGGGTCTGATTGCCCCCCTGGAGGCGGTAATACCTGGACCTGGGAGCATAGAGTATGTCTGGGGAGTGTTCTGTATAGTGTTCAATTCTGTTTGTCTCCATGTTGGGCGAGTGCTGATTATTTAAATTTGTGTGTATGAGGAATGTCTGTCTGTGTCTGTGTGTACCAGTTTGTCTATGTCTTGTCTTTGTCTATGTGTCAGGTCGAGTTTCCACCTCCGCCTCTCTGGGAACATCTCAGGCTCCCCCAGGTGTGAAGGCCCAGCTCCACCCACCACACTACCTGCCGGTGGCCAATGCCCTCAGCCGTCGCTGGGTTGGTGGTTTTCAGTGTCTGGGGCTGGGGGCTCAGGTATGTACCCGGCTCACTCCCGGTTCACTCCCGGTGGCTGCTTGGTGGGGGCTGGCACCCTTGGCTGGGTTGGGCCCCTTCCAGGGGGTGGGGTGCCCTTGGTCCTCTGGGATAGGGGCTCAGTCCAGTGGTGTGACTGGCTGCTAGCAGGACCTGTTGGCTCATCACTGCGGCCCCTCTGTGGCTTCTGCACTATGGTTTCTGGGTGACCCCAGATCTGGGGCTCTCCTCAGCTCTTTTCGAAAAGGTGGCGCAGTTGCCTCCTTTCCTCCTTGGGGTTTTGCACTCTGGAGGGCCTCTGGATGTCTGGGCCTAGGTCTCCTCTGTGTCCGCTTCATGCTGTGGGGGGCAGGGCTGACATTTGAATCTTTCTTCTGCATGTCTACAGAGAAACTTGTGGACAAAGATTGAATGAGGAAGACCATATGTTTTTTAGATCAGAGGACAGTTCAAATGTCCACACAAGTCTTTTTCAATCAAACCACACAAAATCCAGTCCAATTCTTTGCAGTAGATGGAGGTTTCTTCCTGTTAAAAAGTTTTTCCTTCCCACTGTCGCCAAAGTGCTTGCTCATAGGGGGTCAGTAAATTATAATCCTTGTAAATATACCACCTTAGGAACATCCTCTGGAAATGTATCCAGATGTGGTGAAAACGTCTTGGCGTCTCAGAGAATGGAGTATTTAAAACTTATTTTCACACAAATACTGCAGTGATGACACATGTAAAAGGTCAGAGGTCACCTTCACTGAGTAGCTCATCTTTAACCTGTGTCTAAGCTAATGTGTGTTACTGATGGAGCTTGGGTTTTGAAAATGACTTTCAGGTTGGATGAGTTGACGCAGACAGACACAGTGTGCTTTGGGTTTATATCAGCTGATCTGGGATCAGTTTCATGCAGTGATCCTGTCTGGTATGCCTGTAATTCATCCTGCTGATGGCGATCTGAGAGGTGAGACTTATTGCTGTGCTGGCTCTCTGTCATCCACCTGAACTTTAAAGATCAGTTAGCAGTAATCCAGGAAACTAATAACAGTCTAAATTCTTCACCTTAATGAAAAGAACACACATCCTTATAAGGTCAGTCTGCTTTTGTCCTGTGACACATGAGTTAGCCCCAACATCTAGCTCCAGGAGCTGACGTGTAACCTCACAATGAGACAGAAGAGGGACAGTTTTCTGAGAGAGAGTGTGGAGAAAAATCCGATACACAGAAAACATCTAATGAAGACTATTAACAATACACATAGCTTTAGAGGTTACCAAAGCTGAAATTAAGTGCGATCCAGTTTTATTTAAATAGCCTCAATTCACAACAGCAGTTGCTTCAGTGTGCTTTACGTTATAAGGTAAAGACCCTACGATATTAGAAAAATAATAACATTTAAAAAAAACCCCACCTTGTCATAGTGGAGGGGTTTGTATGCTCCTGTGACTCCATCCATGTGTGAATGAATAGTATATTTTTGGTATTTCTGCCTTATGGACAGCTTGCTATATTTCTTAGGAACCTTCTTTGTCGCACCTTTCTGCAGCTCCGATAGTTGGCTAACCTTCCTCCGTGCTATCTTGATCTTAGCCTCTAGTCTCCTTCTCCATGGAGTTTACTGCTCCTTGTGGCTTTTCAACCTGTAGCCAAGATCTCACTGATCACTGCTGCCGTAGTGTATATCAGCTTGTTAGTCTCGATAATCGTGGCTGTAGGTATTGTCCGTAATGCTGCATTTACATCATCTATCAGATCTTCTGAGGGTACATCACATATTCTTGGTAACTGGCTACGGGGGATCCAGATTTCAAGCTTCGCCATGATTCTATCTTTCCTTAGTTCCTCTCGCACTCAACGATCCTTCTTCTATCGCACTTGGGGCTTGGTACCCAATCTTGGGTGGGGGTGATGACACCCCCCTGACCTGTTCTCCTGGCTCCCCCTTGCCGTAGCAGACATATATGTGTATATAGATAGATAGATAGATAGATAGATAGATAGATATATAGATATAGAGAGACAGAGCGAGACAGAGAGAACAGCACCATTAATGGTTAGTGGGGTGTGCAAGGTGTGTGACCTCTCTATGATGGTCTCCTTAGTCTCCTCCACATTCAGGGAAAGTTTGTTGTCCCTGCACCACTCTGCCAAATGGTTAACTTCACTCGTGTAGTAGGTCTCATCATTGTTGCTGATGTGCTGATGTTGTGTCATCTCCAAATTTGATGAAAAGGTTGGAGCTGTGTGATGACGTGCAGTCGCGAGTCAGCAGAGTGAAGAAAAGAGGGCTCAACACACATCCTTTAAGAGACCGGTATTCAGTGTTCTTATGCTAGAGGTGTTGCTGCCTGCCTGTACTGTACTGCCTGTGGTCTTCTTGTCAGGAAGTCCAGCAGCCAGTTATACAGTAAGGTGCTTATCTGCAGCAGATCCAGTTTGTGAATGAGTTGGTGGGGAATGATCATGTTAAATGCTGAACTGAAGTCTATGAACAGCATTCAGCATTCATGTGTCTCTTGTGTCCAGATGTGTGAGGACTGAGTCAAGGGCAGTTGCAATTGCAACCATCGGAAATCAAAATGGTCTTGGAGTACTACCTTTTCGTCTCACTGATGCCACGTGACTGTCACGGCTGGGGCAGCAGTCGTGTGGTGTGGGAGGAAGGATCCAAACGCAGACAGTTGTAAAGGTGTGCACGCGTTTATTTACAGTGACTGAATAACATAGGCAGGAGTGAAACTCAACAAAACCTAAACTGGGAGAACTAACTCAAATCCCAAAACTGTAAATCATAAACTCACACGAGGGGAACACACAAGGAAGTGAGACCGGGGAAAAGGAGCAGAGAGACGCAGAGAGATAATCTGAAGGAGAGGGAGGACACAAAGTCACGCAGAATATGCAGACGAACCGACGAGGACCACAGGCAAGCACACACAATAAATACACGCTGGGAAATGGAGAAATCACACACAGGAGGGAGGCACAGCTGTCACCAATCACACATGACGAGACAGAGACCTTCACAATAGAACAGGAAACACAAAAGACACGAAGGGGCACAGAAGGGAGGAACCTAAACACAAAATCCAACCCTAATACAAAATAAAGATAAAACACAAAACACTGGGTCACCGACCCA
>VUQR01014328.1:0-18788 GCA_015108515.1 Hemichromis elongatus | reverse complement strand
TAACCTTATCGTTGAAAAGCATTCTGATGGGAATGGTTATAGGCGCATTTCCAGTATGCTGAATGTTCCTGTGAGCACTGTGGGGGCCATTATCCGGAAATGGAAAGAGCATCAGTTCACCATAAACCGGCCACGATCAGGTGCTCCACGTAAGATCCCTTTCCGAGGAGTCCAAAGAATAATCAGGAGAGTTCTCCAAGAGCCAAGAACCACTCGGGCAGAACTTCAGGAAGACCTTGCATCAGCAGGTACTGTTGTTTCAAAGAAAACCATAAGCAATGCACTGAACCGCCATGGCATCCATGCACGCTCACCACGCAAGACTCCATTGATGAACAAAAAGCATGTTGAGGCTCGGTTAAAGTTTGCGAAACAGCATTTGGAGAAGCCTGTGGATTACTGGGAGACTATAGTATGGTCAGATGAAAGCAAAATTGAACTTTTTGGCTGTCATTCTACACACCATGTTTGGAGAAGAAATGGCACTGCCCACCACCCCAAGAACACCATACCAACAGTTAAGTTTGGGGGTGGAAGCATCATGGTTTGGGGCTGCTTTTCAGCATGGGGTACTGGCAGACTTCATATTATTGAAGGCAGGATGAATGGAGAGATGTACTGGGACATTCTGGATAAAAATCTGCTGCCATCTACCAGGAAGCTGAAAATGACGAGAGGGTGGACATTTCAGCAAGACAATGATCCCAAACACAAGGCCAAGGAAACAATGAAGTGGTTTCAAAGAAACAAAATCAAGTTGATTGAATGGTCCAGTCAATCACCTGACCTAAATCCCATAGAAAATCTATGGAGAGAACTGAAGATCAAAGTTCATAAAAGAGGCCCAAGGAACCTTCACGATTTAAAGACCGTTTGTGTGGAAGAATGGGCCAGAATCACTCCTGAGCAATGCAGACGACTGGTCTCTCCATACAGGAGGCGTCTAGAAGCTGTAATCACCAACAAAGGCTTTTCTACAAAGTATTAAATAAAGAGTGTTCAATACTTATTCCCTGTGTCATTTCACTTTATTTATTATAACTCAACTTGTATACTTTAATGTTCTGATTTCTTTGTATGAATTCAATATTTGGCTTGATGGCAACATCTGGTGGAAATTTTGTGTCAATAGAAATCCCCTTACTGATAAAAACACTGATGTGTCAAATACCTATTTTCCCCGCTGTATATGAAAAGATACAAAGATACAAAAAAATGTTTTCCTTAAAAGATGATCCCCACATATCTTAGCATGGTGTGCAGTGTATCCTTGAAAAATGTCAGGAAACTGGACAAGTGGACGACAAAAGAAGAAATGGCAGGCATAAATAACATAGTCAGCAAATACCATATTCTTCCTATTTTTCTAGAAAAATATAAACAAATGAAAACTTTGCAACCCCTGTATATAGAAGTGCTAATAGCCCCAGCTGTACTATTGGGCTATATAAAGGGCCAGTGTAAGGTAAATAAGTATTTTCTTTTTTAACTATGAATCATTCAAAGCTACTGTGATAGAGTCAGAGGTAGAATGAGCAGAATAGGTCCTTTTAAACTGCTTAACCCACCCGCTTGACTTTAGGGACCAAAAAATTAGGATAACCACGATGGTGTCAACGTTTCATCTAGCACCATCAAAAGGCCATCATTTCTGTGTGCAGTAATTAAGTAGTGTCAGCATACCTGAACCTGCTGAAGATCAGCATTTTAGCGTAGGTTGTTATTGAACTTCTAACTTATTGTGGAATAGACTGAGAGCTATCCACCTTAACCGACCAAATGTACATCTGACCATTTTGTAAAGCTCATCCTGCTATAAGAGGTTCAGCTTATCTGTGGTGTTCTCTTGTACTACATAACAAAAATGTTTGTCCTAAATAAGGCATTTATTTAAAGCTGCAACTGGACAGTTTGCAAATGCATACCCTGTGGTGGCCATGATGGAAATTGTTTAGCCTCCTGGTTTCAGGTTCTACCTCAGGCCTCAGTGGTTTTCTTTTACCTCTGTTGACTTTGAGAAAGAGTTAGGTGGTTCTATAAATGAGTATATGGATGTGTGTGGGTTGGATCACATATGCATAAGGAATATGTACATGCAAGTACGACTATAACCTTTATGCATTTTCAAGCAGACGCCAACACACTACACTTGTCTGACATTGTCTCATAATACTTCTTAAAGTATTTCTATGTTATACTACTTTCTACTTCTGCTCAACTATATTTTGAAGAAAAATATAAAAGATGAAAAAGTCATGCAACATATGTGATTATAAAATCAATCCTTTTGCAAAAGAAATTCTTAAACATATTTTTAAGCGAACACTTCTATACTTCCTCTGTGTCATTTATATACTGGATGCTCATATTACACACATTTAAAATAATGAGTTCAGTATGTGAGTATTCCTTGTGAGGCAAAAGCTCAGGCTTTACTCTAGGAGTGCGCTGTGTGCGATGTTGTGATTTTGCATCTTAAAGCAGTTTTGTTCTGTGCTTTAATCACCTCAGGAGCCTTTTAGGCCTTGACTTTCACTTCCTTCCCTCCTCATCCTCTTTGAGCAACTAGCAGTGGCTTACACTGGAAAACACGCCCACTGATGTTTTGAGCAGAGCCCAGCCGATATAAAGATGTTACTGGTTGACACTAACTGTTTGCCTATCTATTGGTATCTGCATTTATAGCAGTTGAAAAAACGCTAACGTGTTATGAGTGTTGACACTGCATAGTTTATTCACCAACTTCCCTTTTGGCAATGTTACAAACTCAACAAGCAGCTGCTTATCCAAGCAGAGTTGGACAGAGCGTAAATGAGGTAATAAATAATATAGTGATCATTTTGAGTGACAGCTCGGGAACACTTACGAAACTCGGCATGGTGAATTTACTATAACTTAAGTAGGTGTCTTAAGTAGGCGTGGGTGAGACTGCAACAGACTAAACACTGCTTTTTATTTTCTTTTGATTCTGAGTGATATCTTAGATATCAGATATATAATCAATATGGTCATCTGAAGCACAGAAGCTCCACCCACCTGCTGTTTAAGCCTTCTGTTTGCCAGAGGCAGCCAATCAGCTTAGATGCAGAGTAGGCGCTGCTATTTCTACAGTTTTTCAATGTAAAATCATCTCCACAGTGAACTGCTGGAAATCACATCCAACTGATTGGAGAGATGGATTTATTGATGTAGACGACATCTTCCAAAAGATTTCAGTTGGTGTTTTGTTGGTGATGAAGCTCGCCATGTTGTACCAGGTTAAAATCTAGGACTTTATCTAGTGATTTTTACCTTTTTAACCTGCATTTGTTTCTCTACTTGTTTATTTTGATTTTTCTTCTTTAGTCTGTTAATTGCTTGCAAGCTTAATCAGTAGAAATGCCTTTAATCTGTGCAGCAGCCAAGCCAAAGTAATATGCCAAGTGGAATTTGACTGTAGGCCAGCAGCTTTAAGAACATCATGCACCGAATAGTCTCATAATATGGAGTAATTCTATATACATTTTTAAATTATTCATTTGATTTGTAACATTTATTTCAAAGTGTATAAAATAGGGGGATGGAAGATTTTGTTACTTTTTTCAGACTGGGTGTGCCCTGCTCAGCACCGGTGCCTGTGGTTTCTCGTCTGCACGCTCAGAAGCTGTAAGTCAGCATGCTGACTATCAGCTGTGGCCTGGCTGGTCACTGAGATCTGGAACTCATCATCACACGAAGGCTTGAGCAGTGACAAAATAAAATTCAAATGAGTCAAAGACATATGAGATGTAAATATCATCAGCTACCGGCAGCGTCAGAAAGACTTCACACATTGGAGAGACTCAAAGCTTTTGGAATTTATACATTCTTAGTGTGACATCCTGTTTAGCACAATCTATCGATTTTCTGTTTCACACCCAACATGACCCAGCTCAGTTGGCTTTGCAGTCTAACATCAATGCATTCATGGCACGCTTTTCTAAAGGTGCAGTGAACTTTTTACACTTTATTAGAAACAATTAGTTCTAGCTCATTAAACCAGAAGATGCTGTGTTTGCAAATTGCACAGAGATGCATACTGTTAAAAAAAACTTGAAAGTACCTCTGGGACATTGGGTTTTCCATCTACTTTGATTTTTGAGGTGTCTTTGAATTCAGCCCTCTGTAGGTTGATCATTTTCGTTTCCATTAAAAAAAATGTCACCCTTTCATTCAACACATTACCCAGACCATATAAGTATAGATGCCCAGCATGATTTTTTGTTTCCATAGAGATCTGTGTGCTTTCAAAGACCTTTAATTTTTTTTGACCGGTGTACGTTTGGCGTTTGTGATGCGTATGTGTGGTCCAGGTTGAAAACATCTTTCGCTTTGTCTAACATTATGTTTGGGATTATATTTACCAAAGGTTTAGGAATTTGTTTATTAGTGCTTTTTGTAGTTGAGTCTCCTGAACATTTCATGGAGTTGCTATGCATATATAACACTTCTATATGGATTTCTGCTGTAGTAATTTGTATTGTGTTCATAATGAATCAAAAGTGCAAATATAAGCGCACACTTCTGCATATCTAATTTTATATCTAATCTGTTTTATCTAATAGTCTCTCTGGGCTTAAAGTAGAATGGGATTTGCACACAGCAGTCCATCCTGGTTTGCAACACAAAGTCCCTTGTAATGAGGAGGCACGGAGGTTGAAAATGAAGCTATTGTAAAACTTTTGAACTTTAAATAAATAGCATGATTAGGTGTAAAAATCTGACATTGAAAAGCTTTCTGTGTGAGTTTTATAAACTACTCATTAATTGATGCATAATTCCTGCAAACAGTCTGATAGCTATGTGACAATATAGTTACATTTTACAATGCCATTGTGTTTTGAAGCCACTCTGTAGCTGCTATTATTGCAGAGATTTAGCTTTTATTATTTATTTATAAACAAACAGCAGTTAGGATTTAGAAATAACCCTTGAACCATGCTGTCCGGCAGGAGGCGACAGAGTCCAGTTTAGCACAGTTATTGGGAAAAGGTTTTCCCAGTCGTTATGGTTCATTATTGACTGATGAGCATTAATTACATTTGCTTAACTGCTACCCGATGACACTCAAGCCTCTCACAACATTATTGCTGTAAAAGCCAGTTAGTCATTTAAGGCCATACAATGAAGACACAATATTTTCTGAGTACGTTACCGCGTGGAAAAATCCACATCTGCACGTATCAGTCCAAAACGCAGGGAATCTGCTCTGATTGCTTTAATTAGCCTGTTAGTCATCAATGGGACCGTCCTGTGACGTGTAGCTGTCAAAACACGGGAGGAGGGTAAAGGTTAAAACGGAAGTCAGAAGAGTTTACTTTCAAAATAAAGGGTACACAAGGAAAAAGAAAGTATTTTTAAAGCTGCTGTCAAAGTAGGTAAATTAAGACAGCTTAATATTAAAATGAATTTGTTTCCACTTTTGGATTTGTTTTCTAAAAAATAACAACATAAATTATGCAATTTTTGTGCGATGACATAAATGAAATCATTTATGTCCTTTTTATCTTTTGGGGTTTAAATACAAAGATAGGTGAATTTGCACCCCAAGCTTCCTTTGTGTATATTTTCTTAGTGGTTTCTCTAAATAAACAATAGACTTGGCACTTTACTGTATTCTTTCAACTGAATTTTCAGGGGTACCACACAGAAATACTCCTTTAGCAATACTACATGCTCACTATCATGTCAGCCAGTTCAGCTTGCATCTTCTTGCTAAATATCGACAGTATCAATACCAACACTGGTATGGGATGGATCTTAGCACAATATTTTGTTTAAATCCTTCTGTTTAAACTCCAGAATGTAGCCCATGGAATAGTTTTAAGTATTTTTTGTAAACGATAAAAGTATAAATCAAGTATGCATTCTAAAAAAATATCTGAATCCTTTTGTGTTGACTGTCAATTTTATTTTTTACCTATAGAATTTTTTAAACAACAGAAATTGACCCAAAATGCAAAGAGTCCAGCTCTCCCACCACAAATCATTCATCTAATACGTTTAGACAGACTGATCTCCTCTAAATAAGCTGCTTTTATAGATTAAAAGTATCGGTGTTAGTATCGGTATAAGCAACACTGGCCCGGTAGTTACTTGGTATCAGATTTCTTTTGTGCGGTAGACTTTTAATGTGGAAGCCATAAAAGGAAGTTGCTTCTTGGAGCAGCTGCTTTGACAATAATGCCGCTGCTACAGTTGTGCACGAGCAAAGGTGATGCCAACATCCGCTGAGGGAGAGCCAGAGCGCAGACAATGAGGGGCTGTTAGAGGAAGGAAAAGCCGTATTTTTCACTTCCACCTTATTTTTTCCATAGCAGGAAAAAACAGCGCAGAGGATCCAGCCAGTGCGCGCTGATTGTAGTGTTCAAAACAAGGCGGGGCTGACGCCGCCGTCTGATTTTGGACAAACCACAAGTAGGTTAGCGCAGACACTAACAGGGGAGAGTGCTGCTGCTGCCCCCCGCTGCTGCTTTTGTTGTTTTTTATGACATCTAAAAGTCAAACATGAATTCAGCCGAACAGACGGTAACGTGGCTCATAACCCTCGGAGTCCTGGAGTCTCCCAAGAAAAGCATCTCCGATCCAGAGGCTTTCCTCCAGGCGTCCTTGCAGGATGGAGCGGTGCTGTGCAGACTGCTGGAGCGACTCAGACCCGGGACGGTGGACAAAGTAAGTAGATGCAAGGGGAGAAAGAGGTATCACTGACTAATAATAACCCAGTGAAATCGATATAATATGGGGAAGCAAAAGAAAAGAAATCTATGTTAAAAGTGTCTGCTTTTAGATCTTCATGATAGATACTAAATGAGACCAATTAAGCTTCATCCTGCGGAATTATAGATCTCTGGATGTTTAGGGTTTAAAAATATCTAAATAAAAACTAAAACATCCCAATCACTTTGCAGAATTAACAGCTAATATAAGACTTTTTCTCTTACATTATTGTTTTGAGTTGATTGTAAGGAAAATCTAAAAGCAGATCTTTCTGCTTGAAAATACGACACTATGATGCTCACCATTCCAGTACCGACTTCCTTTTTTTTCTCAAGTGTTATTTTCGTATCAAATTTTTTTAATTTCTATGTCTATGGGAATATAAGAGCAAAAGGTAGCTTTTGACAAGTTATATGCAAATGTGACCTGACTCCGGCATTAAAAACATAATATTTTATTCAAACGCACCTGATACCAGCAGATATACGTCTATACTGCTAATTCTACTTAATGCACGCTACTTAGAACATCATTATTCAGCTATGACGACACGATAGTGACTCTGTTTTGATTAACAGGTCTTCAGAGTCAGTACTAGAGTTTCGGAAGCTTACTGCTTTAATGTACAGGCTTATTAGCTCATTACACACGCGCGCGCGCGCGCACACACACACACACACACACACACACACACACACACACACACAGTGGACCGTGGACCAGTCAACGTCATGTCCTACTTATCCAACTTCCCTGGGAGATTTTAAACCTGTTTTAAAGTAACCTGCGTACAGGGAGGGAGTTGTCCTATCAAAATAAAGGCACAACCCGTGTCATAGATTTTTTTTCTTATTTTGGAGTATAGTTCATAGCTAGTTGACTTCGGTAAAAGCTATGCATTTATTTTAAATTAGACGATATATGGTTTTCTTAATTTCTCTTAAGCAGATTTTGTGAACAGTAGTTTATGGTGGTAAAATTAAAACCCGAGGATCTATCTGAAAAACTACACCATTGTACAAGTTCTTTGTATTTGTTGGCTTTTTAAAAAATATTATTGTTTAACGAAAGCAAGCATTTAAAGGTATGACAACATTGCTCTCAATGCCTTTACTCTGAAAATTAAACCCGGAAGTCTGTCTGATTACCCGAGCTGTCTTGATCCTGGAAAGCAGCAAGTCCACAGGCAGCAAAGGGCTGTAATAAGATTGTTTTTAAGCGGACGAAACCGCAGACACCTGCAGGAACTTCTGTGTCTATTTTGAGTCAACGTTTTGGGCTAATTTGGTGGTTTTGTTTTCTTCGTGTGTAGTTTTTCCAGGAGCCCAGGAGTGACAGCGAGTGTCAGAGGAACATAACCGAGTTTGTTAAAGGCTGCGGGGCTTTCGGTGTGGAGGTGAGTTAACGCATCCGTAATGCGCTCATTAACAGCGGGAAGCCTCAGGTACAGGGTGTCCTGTGGGGTTTTAACGGGCAGTTAAATTGTTTGAATTATTATTATTATTATTTTTTTTTTACTTAATAAAATGCATTTGTTATAGTAGCTGTTAATGAGACAGTAACCTTTACTGTACTCACGAGCTGAAAGTGTGTCGTTAATGAGTTCCTCATTAAGGAAGCATTAAAACACAACGAAACAACTGTGTCCACTTGTTTTAATTTACTTCGTTAATTACATGTTCTATAATCAATGAAAACATTTGAAGACGGTGACCTCATGAAAAAATAGATCCTAATGGAACCCTTTGAGATTTATTATTGCTTTCTAAAGCTTTGCACATACAGGCTGTAAACCTGAATACCTTTGGCACACTTAAGCCTTATTACTATATAATGATCGGTAAATATGAGGCTTTATATAATTAAATAAATATAATTTTCATAAAATAAACTCAAAAGTATAGTTTTTACTAGTTAGTCATTGATAAACTCATCAGCAAACGCCTACATGTGCGGTGCTTCATATGAAAGTTGCACAGTTTTGCTTTTATTTAGACAAGGTGGGCGTATCCTCATATTATACACTCCTCTCTACCCATGCTGAAAACCACCAGCTGTGGTGTTGACTGTGAAGAGAAGAGCCAGTACAAGTAGGCCAAAATGAGTTGATTTTCAGTCTGTCTCGAAGATGTTTGGAGCCCACAGGATTGTATGGCTGCGTTGCTGCCTGTAGACCATTTGTAGTTATGGAAACAAGAAGCAGAGATAAGCGTGGACGCTCTGTTTTCATTTTTGACTTGGCAGCAGTGTTCAGACTGCAGAACAGATCAATAAATGGGCATGTTTGTTTTCAGGATGACAGTAGTCCAGACTAAGGATGCACCAAATATGAAATTCTGGACCCATACTAGGGGTCTAAAATAACAATAGCCGATGCCAGGGGTGATCCATTTTTTCTTTTTTAAAAAATATTTTTACCTTTTTTTAATCATTTATTTATTCCTTGTTTCCACGTGGGACACAACAGCTAAACACAGGCCGTTATCGAAGGTTAATATCATCCTTTATACTGAAAGAGAATGACATCAGTGTCTGTTGCGTATATTGGTGCGTTGCTAGTCCATATACCATTGAGTTGTGGTTGATCCCATTTGGAATAAGAGATAAAACACAGGTAGTTAATGTGTGACTTGATCATTACCATAGTTCTCATTCGGGTTGTGCTTTAAGTCAAAGGGTGTTTGTTGTTGGATGTGGAGCAGACTTTTCTGCTTATCTGAGTGCTGTTTCAACAACTGCCCTTAATATTTAGGAATAAATAATAAGTTGTTTGGCACAGAAAGGGTTACGTATGAAGCTGGATATTGAATTTGTTATAAAATGCTGTGCTAAAAATATCCATACCGCTCTCAGTGTTCAGAATCGCATATTAGGGTGTGTGCTTGTGTCTGTGTTTGCACAACGGTAGGCCCAGGAGCCAGGTTATGTCCTAGCTCACAGTGAGTGTGAAGAGAAAGCTAGTAAATAGTGTATGATGTGACACACACACACACACACCCATGTACACACTATTGATCTTAGCCGTGGAAAAAGCCATGGGGTCATAATTGAGAAGAGTAGATTACGCAACACAAGAGTCAAGGTTCTAGACGTGTAGCGTAGTTTCACTCAGGACTTGGAAAACAACTGTGGGCTTTTAGAGGAGGAGTGGAAGGGGCATGAAAAGATGAAATGAAGGAGAGTAAAAGAGTGGGCTGATGTAATGCTGCACGCCAGGCAGCCGAGCCAGTGGGTTTTCCAATCAGCTTGATTAGAGGCATGCCAGCCATGTTGCTGGAAGCCAAGCTCTCCATTACTAGCAGTCTGACGGACATCAGCATTGTAATTCTCTCAGACAGTCCTCAGGACAAGAAGAGGGCGAGCCAGACTCTGTGTGTGTCCACCACAAGAGGATTAGAGAGCGGGCAATAAGTGCCGGCTTGAGCGTGAACGAACGCTGAGCGTGATTAAGAAGAGCTGCACAATTAATCAAAAAACAAAACAAAACAAAACAAAAAACAATAGATAGATTGGCGTCTTTGGTTAATTAAACTTACTAGCGTGGGACATTAATGCCGTGCATTTTGAGTGCCTTCGCTGCAACAGTAGATCAAGCGCTTCCTTTAATCAGGTAAGCTGTTTGGCCTGTGACAGGTGTTTGCTGGAAGCGAGTTGTGGCAGTAGGTGCACGTCTACAGCTGCAGGCGAGAAAATCTACAGCCAAGTGTAATACAAGCATATTGCATGCTTGATTTTTTTAAAGGATTGTCTGAATTTGTAATTGCAGTATATTTTTTCTTTCAATTTAATATGTTTCAGTGAAGCTAAAGTAAAACTAACCTAAATCTTAGGACTGTGGTTGGACAGAACATTGATAATTGTCGATAACTGCCATATCTAACATGTAGGATGTCAGTGTCAAATGCCTTTTCCTTCATTAGTTAAAGTGCTTTTTTTTTTCTCTTGACATGTTATTTATAGTGTCAGATGTCAGATTGATCAGGGGCCTGCACTGAACAGCTAAAATGTGTTCACATGAAGCTGTAGCGCTGTCGCTAAGTCTCACTTTGTATCTTGGGCCGTAGCCAGTAGGAGAGGTGAACTTGTGCATTAACTTCTGGGTCCACGCTGCTCTTGACTACCAACCAAGCTTGTTTCCATAAATCAAACCAAAGCGCTTTCTGAGAAAGGCAACATAAAAGGAAGGACAGTGTGGTTTTATTTATTAAATCAAAGCGACTCAGTCTGGAGGATTACAGTTTGTTTTTCTTTTTAAATAGCTCTATTTTCCAAAGCTGACGTTTATGCTCCAGTATCGCCCCACCTTCACGGCTTGGGAATTTAGTAGTCATTCAGTGTGTGTGGTGTACACAAGATTAGGAGCCTCACAAGTATGTTGATTATGGTTTTGTGTGTTTGTGTGTGCATGTGTGTGTAATGTGGAGATTAATGAGGGGGGGCTCAGACTTTGAGTAATCCTGGTCCAGACTGCAGTTGGAGTAGGGATGTAAGCCCCCAACTAACTACTTGTGTTTATTATTTTTTTAGGCTCACATACCTCTGGATTATGTAAATTTACAATTATTCAAGTGAAGCAAATAGGAAGAAGATATTTTCTTATGTAGTCTTTTTTTTTTTTGTTGCTCTTTGTTTTTCAAATCCCTTTTATTTGCTTCCACATTTCTATGTGAGATACATGCGCAGCTATTTGAGGAAGGCAGTTTGTGTCCTTCTTGATGTCATGCTCTATGAATTTATTATGAATGTGTGTACTTTCCCCCCTTTATGTCAAACCTCTCTATGGTTTATTGCTGTTCTAAAATTCCCTTCATATTCTTTATTTGGTTTTCTCTCCTTGAAGCCTTTCGAGGTCAATGACCTGCTGCAGGGACTGAACTTCTCTAAGGTTTTAAACTCCTTGGTTGCCCTCAACAAAGCTACTGAAGGTAAGATCGCTGTGTGTATGAGAGAGCAGTATTTGTTCTATATCTGCAAACATTTGTACTTTTTTTTGGAGCTTGTTCCTGTTTGGCCACCACGTGAATTTAAGATGTATTTAATTGCATCATGCACTTGCAGATTTGAGTGTTTCTGGGGACACCGTATGTGTGGCACACTCCTCAACCTCAAGGATCAAGTCCTTTGACTCTCTGAACACTCAGAGTCGCTCCTTGAAACTGCTGCAGCCTCAGTATCGCAGCCTGGTGAGTAACCATGGCAAAGATAAGAACAGTAATAACAGCAGACAAACAGCAACAGGGTTCGAAATATTATTGTGTTGCGAAAACACAGTTTAATCCTCTGAAGTCCCCTGAAGATGGTGCCTGCCTGAACACGACTAATAAACAACAGCTTTCTATTTTCACGTTGTTTTCCGCTCGTCTCGTTCGCAGGACATGTCAGAGGGCAGTGGGTGTGGCCAGCTGTTGGTCAGGGCACGCTTCCCCTTCCAGCAGACCAATGAGGATGAGCTGTCTTTCTCCAAGGGTGACCTCATTATTGTGACCAGGCAGGAGGAGGGGGGCTGGTGGGAAGGCACACTGAAGGACAAGACTGGGTGGTTCCCCAGTAACTATGTACGGGAGCTGAAAGGAAGTGGTGGGTTAAACTTTTACTGCTTCAGATGTTGTGCACCGCTGAGGAGAAATAACTCCTTATTGCTTTGGTCACAGAGGACAGTTTGATACCTTTCTGCACACGGGCCTCGTATTAAGATCTCTGACTTGACACATTCCCATCTCTAAGTTTGTTAGCAGATTTAGAGCAGCTTGCTTATAAAATATTTTGAACATTTCGCTTCCATCATGCACAATATGAGCCATTAATATTATACGACAGTTTCAAGCATTTGAATGGGAAACTGTGTCAGTATCAATTTAAAGTGAAGGTTTTTTTCCCCCCAAAGCAATAGCACAGACACATACACAGATACACACAAACAGACTTCCTGCATGTCTGTGCTCACTGATTATAACTTCCTGGCCTCTTTTAGTTGAATGATTTCTCAAGGACTGGACAAGATATTCTTGGCACGTACTGCAATTGAGATTTATTTCATATGTCACATTTCTTTTTTGGTTTGTTTGTCTTGTTTAGAAATTTCCCTCATTCCTCACTGTTCTTTAACTTAGTTGCATAGTTAAGTTTTTTCACCCTGGAATTCAACAATAATCGAAATATATGAACATTTTCTGCCTTTATTTCAATAGCAACATGCTGTTTCTTTGACTTTTGACATCTTAAGTTAAATTTGTTGGTCGGTTGTGTTGCTTTTGGGGGAGGTAAGCCCGGACAGAAGGAAGAAAGCTTTGCAATAACACAAAGAAAGGAAGTTCCAGAGCTGCTGTATAAAAAGAAACTTCCTGACTTTAACTTCACAGCAGAAAACATCAACCGCGATAACGGCGCTCTGAGGAATGGCAGTAAATCCAAATGTCCAGTGGGAGTTGTTTGATGTGTGAGATAGCAGGCTTATACTTGAGATTGCTGTGGTTGTTTGTAGAGTCAACAGCGGGGACATAAAGCATTCTTTTTGAGAACAATGAACCAAGATCTAGGAAAAGTGTCTTTCATTGCTTCCTTTAGTTGCTATTTGTTTCTGTAGTCCGTCGGGTGAGTCTATAAAGTGCATCAAGGCGACTTTTATCTGGGCCATACTTTTCTGCTGTTGTAGCTCGTCTTGCTATGCGTTGCAGCGTCCACAAATACGAGAAGGTTTGTGTTATAGGCCACCCAGGGCTGTAATAACAGCGGCCGGGACAGTGAAATGACATGACATTGTCGAGTCAATGAGTTATAGCATTCAGTCACTGGTTGACCTACATACGTGAACAGCCACAACATTGTCCTGCAGTTGGGGAATGTTTGAGCTTTCATCCAAAAAAATGTGTTTCTATGTGACATTTTGTGATGGAGGTTATTTTTCTGTGTGCTCTTGTGCAGCCGCTGTTGATCTTTTTCTGCTCGATGAGGCGTACAGTATCAGTGTGCTGCAGTGAAAGGGAAGATTTATTATTTTAGTTGCCGTGTGAGCGACCACAATTGTTACTTTTTGGGCGTTGAACTTTGTCTTCTTTGATTTACACTTAAATTTTCAGAAAAAAACTGTAGGGAGTTAAGGTGGTAAAAAAAACACACACAATGACTTAAGAATATGTTGTGTTTTTATATGAGCACATCAATTTTATTACTATTTGTAGTTTGTATTTTGTTTTTATCTGTATTTTAAAGCCAGTGACCCTTTTCCTCCATTTTTTTCTTCTTCTTTTTTTTATTTTTTAGACAAAACATTAGACAAGCCAAAGTCTGGGACGCTTAAAAGTCCACCCAAAGGCTTTGATACCACTATCATCAACAAGACCTATTACAATGTGGTAAGTATCACAATCTTAAAAAATTCTATGTGTGTTTGCTCACCTACATTGTGCCAATGGATGGATTTCTCAAGTGTGTAGGCGTTTGTGGACTGTTGCAATCTGTTCTTTTCCACACATCTATTTAATGATTGTGTAGCATGTAAATGCGGAGCTTGCATAGCACCCCTACGAGTGTCATCCTTGTGCGTGTGTGCGTGTGCGTGCATGTGTGTGAGTGGCGCAGATGTAATGTAGGTTATTTCTTCCATTTCACTGGTTTCTGGGGCAGCCTTGCCTCGGGGTTGGCTACTGCTGATGCTTGCGTGAGTGTTTGGGAGTGTTTCAATAATGCAACAAGCTGCAAAAGCTCACAAGACCATCCATCATTGGGTGGTTTACCTGAGTCTGTCTCACACACACACACGCACATGCACACACACACACGCACACACACCTGCCTGAAGTCAAAGCTGTTCCTAAAAAACATGAAGACATAGAAGACATAGATATGTTAATGTTTTTTTCTCATAAAAGAATGCCCCAAAGCCTTAGAACTGAAGCTTTTAAAGTAGAAGATGAATTCTTTTCATTTGTTTGTTTGTGTTTATTAAAATTGTCAAAATAGCAAATGTTCACTGCTTGCACTGGGATACTGGCATCATCTCCATCTCCTCTTATAGGTCTTTTTTTCTATAAAAAATATAATATATAAAATAATATATTAAACAAATATAATTTAATGTAGAGTTGCTTAAAATTCTGGTAAACATATACTGACTCCTGGCCTGAGGGGAGACACAGCGCTGTCTTATCTGTCACCGTGCAATTCATTAACCTCATTACTGTGAGGTTTCTGATGTCATGGCGAGATTAGCCAGTTAGCTTGCAGAGTCAGACCCTTGGAAAGCTAAACGAGCCAGTACTACACTACAGCTCCCGAAGGCTGCAGTGGCTTTCCCTATTGGTTTGTGACAAATGCGCTTCCCACTGAGCCGTTTCCTTATAAACTCATTTAAATCTGCTGCCTGTACAATTATCCAAAACCTAAAGACAGAAGTTTACTGTGATAGAAAACACTCTTTTCTATTATATTTTAATAGTATAACTCAAGATAAATAATGGAAAATTTCATGTGTGTGCGTGTTTGTGATGGCTTTATCAGGTCCTACAGAACATCCTGGAAGCAGAGACTGAATATTCAAGGGAGTTACAGAGTCTCCTGGGCTCATACCTTCGCCCACTTCATCCCACAGACAGGTAGAGTTATTTTTACACCTTTCGGTGTTTTATTCAACAGAGTCAGAATTTAGAAGTGGAGGAAATGCACACAAGCATTTCTATTACACTGTCATTAATCCAAATTGAATATGTATACACATAGATCTAATATTTACACACACATATGACGGAGTATATTATTTGCTGTCCCTGTACATCCTGGAGTCAGGCATATTGTTTTATTATATATATATATATATATATATTTTTTTTTTATGTACCACATCAGACATGTACTTTAAATTACTTTACCTTGAATACATTTTACTTAATATACTTTTTCTTTGTTATCCTTATAGGATATAAATGTTAGAAATTACAAGGCATGAAATAGTTGGATTGATCTTACAGCTTATCTGTAGTAAGTTTCCAGATATACTTGTGTGTTATATATTCTCTAACACACCATCAGAGTTAATCCTCTCTCCTCTTCTCTTCTGCAGACTCAGCAGTGTTGACATCGGTCACATTCAGGCGAATTTAGAAGACATTTCAACCTTTCAGCAAATGCTGGTTCAGTCTTTGGAAGAGCATACCAAGTCAGTATATATTTCTTTTTTAGTCTTTACTTTGCATGTAATATGTCTGAGTTCGGATTGATGACCTGTGATAGACTGGTGCACGGATGCAGTTTTGACTGACTGGTCAGTTTGTTAGTGACAGACATTTCTTTCTTCTCTGAACCTTGGTTGTTTTACTGAATAAAGTTTGACTGTGGTATTTACAGGTTATTATTTTAACTTGTGTGCTGGAATTAAGTCTGTGCATGTAGTATATGTTTTTCTGAACTTTGGCTAATGTATAACTTCTCTTTAGTCTTTTTAAACGTGCACAAAAACCCAGATGAACTTCCCATGTTCACCTCCTGTTGCACTAACATTACATCCTTCCAGCTCCACTTTCAAACAAAAGGGTGTACTCAGACCAGCAGCTGTCCTGAAAGGCGATAAATGTTGTCGATTGTTGTAGCAACAGCGACATCTGTTGGTCATCTGACGTCACACAGGCTGTTTTTTCCAGTTTGGTCAAGTACATGGGATCAGATTTCTGTCTGATGATTTTATTTGGAAATAAAATGCTTAAACCTGATGAACAACAGCAGCTGAGCCAATGTTTCATTTGTATAACTGATGATTGGTATTTTGTCACTAAATGATCTCTTTAGCAGAAGACATTATAGTTTTAAAGTTTTGTCTTGAAGTGTTGTGTCCCATCAGTTTTCACTTCTGTTTTTGCTAATAATGCGGACGAAGGCTGGCTAACACCCATAATTACCACAAAGTGAAACTAATATCTTTATGTGCAACAAATGTACTATGATTCCGCTTTTATCCAAACTGGTACTGTCATGTGATTTGTGTGTGTAGACTTCCTGAGAGCCAGCAGAGGATTGGAGGGTTCTTCCTGGGCTTGATCCCCCAGATGAAAAAAATCTATTTGACCTACTGCTCTAATCACCCATCTGCAGTCAATGTACTGACACAACACAGGTACCGCCTGAGAATTCCTCAGAACAAAACTCCTTTTTCCAAAAGAGTAAGCTCATTTGCCGTATTTTGTATATTTTGTCTGTGTATGTGTATTAAAGCGAGGAGCTGAAAGAGTACATGGAGTCAAAAGGAGCACCCCCCCCTGGGATCTTGGCACTGACCACCAGCCTAAGTAAACCCTTCATCAGACTGGATAGATACCCAACCCTGCTGAAAGAACTGGACAGACATATGGAAGTAAGCTTGAATTGCTCCCTGTCTTTCTACATCTCTGCTGGTATGCTCCATTCCTGCAAAATGTAATCATTTTATCAAATGATGACAACTGGGACAGAGAATGTTGACAAGAGGGAAAAAGCTTGTTTGTTTTCATGTGCTTTAATCTTGAATCTTGTCTGTGTCTTTTAGGACCAACACCCTGACAGAGCTGATCTACAGGCTTCTATGACAGCCTTTAAAAACCTCTCTGTAAGACACATGCTCATCAGTCCTTAAACATTAAGCTAGTCAATAGTAATGTGCATGTTAATGTAGTCCAGAAATGAGGGTTACAAAGGGTACAAACTACTCAGCCTGCAGAAAGTAACCCATAAGAGGCGACTTTTAACATCTTATATTATATATTTTTGAGTTTGAGTGTAATTTTACAACCTGTTTTTTATTCCATTTAACCACTGTTTCACTGTATCAATCAGGAGTGAAGTCACTGAGTTTTTGAATGCCTGTTCTGTGTTTCTGTGTCCTCAGGCTCAGTGTAAAGAAATCAGGAAGAAGAAGGAACTGGTGTTGCAGATTTTAACAGAGCCGATCAGAAACTGGGAGGGAGATGACATCCGAACTCTTGGCCCTGTCCTTCACATGTCCCAGGCCGCAGTTCACTCACAGAACTGTCAGGTAGTTATCACAACCTACAAGCAACTTAACTACCCACAGAACCTGTTGTTGTCTTTCTGAAATGAAAGGCATACTCATAGGCCAGATTACCTTCTCTCATCCCAACCGGTCGCAGCAGATGGCCGCCCCTCCCTGAGCCTGGTTCTGCCGGAGGTTTCTTCCTGTTAAAAGGAAGTTTTTCCTTCCCACTGTCACAAAAGTGCTTGCTCATAGGGGGTCATATGATTGTTGGGTTTTCTCTGTATGTACTATTGTACAATATAAAGTGCCTTGAGTCGACTGTTGTTGTGATCTGGCGCTATATAAATAAAATTGAATTGAATTGAATGATCAGCCAGAAAAACCTGGCATACTTGTCAAACTTAGTGTTTACTCAAACTGTACCATATGAATGTACTAAAAGTTTATAATCACTCCCACAATGAATGCCATTCAGTTCAAAATTCAATTAAATTTCATTTATACAGCACTGGGCGCTTTATAGTGCAAGATAAAAATCCTGCAATAATCCAATAACACATCCTATTTTTCAGGAGTCAAATGAATGCTACGTCCTCCTCTTCCATCATACTCTGCTCATGGTCTCTGCCAGCCTGAGAATGAGTGGATTCATCTATCAGGTATGGCACACTTGATTTAGGCTACGTCCACACTAGTCCGGATCTTTTGGAAAACGGAGCTTTCCTGGAAAAGCGATCCCCGTCCACACTATCGTTTTGAGTCGTTTTTCACACCTTTGCGCGTCCAGTACCGCGCATGCGTGAAATGTTAGACGAGCCGGCCTGCCTGTTGTTTATTTACTTTCCGGCTCTTTAAAACGAGCGGCGAAATGGCGAGACAAAGCACCAAATGTGTCAAATGGAATGATAATGAGGTGGAGCTGTTGCTCCGAGTCACAAATGAGTTCATATTAATCTTCAACACGGCCACTAAAAACTTATTGACTGAAACTAAACTGAAACTGAGCAAACCAAACGACAAAACAACTGCGGTACGATGCCGTCTGACCATCTTAGTTAAAGTGGTCACATGACTGCATCATATGACCACTTTAACC
>VUQR01014325.1:13527-33353 GCA_015108515.1 Hemichromis elongatus | reverse complement strand
AACATGAAACATGTAAAAACAAACAAGCAAAAAGCACTTGGACAATTGATAACGCGAGCGCAGCTCTGAGGGCATCCATGCTGTAGTGCAAACACAGGTCGCAAACCTGACGTCAGCATTTGTGTCGCAGAAAGTGACGTCGCGGACCCTAAAACTCCGTTTATGTCTGTCCACACGCAAACGCTGAAAACGGAGAAAACACAGAAAACGCAGATCTTTACTTTGGCCAGAGTTTTTTAAAAAGATCTGTTTTTGTGCCGCAAAACTGCGTTTCTGTGTGGATGACAGGTCGAACCGTAGAAAAATATCTTCGTTTTGGGAGATCCCCAGCTACATGTGGACAGGGCCTAAGGGTTCCCTTTTCTATAAAACATGGCTTTTTCAAGTAGTAAACAAAGTGTACACTGTGTTTTTGTACTTTGGGTTTAGTCTTCTTTATAAATAGTAATCAACCAACAAAGATAAAAAGCAAAACAATACAACTTGCTTCCAAAAAGTTTATAAAGAGTGAAAAAACTGCACTTACTCCATTCAGCCTCTTGAATCCTATTGTTTGGATGTCTGCTGTGGCAACAAGTGCCATCCAGTCCCACATGTGGAGGAAGGTAGGCCTGTTTTAGCGACTAGTTTCCTAACTGATTATCCAGCTATTTAATTTAGATTAATCAGCTACTCTAAAACATGCAGTGTGTTTTCTCAAGACACAGATTAGAAATGATAGCATGCTAGCACCCCTGCTAGCATCCCTCATCCACACTCATTTGTACTGAGTAGTTATGCACCGCACCGTGCTATTCTAACATAGCTTACATACTACTCGCATATTTTAGATCAAACATGACTCATTGCTGGACTGTGTTCATACAGTACATGTACATTCCATTGCTCCTTTTCAACATTGATTAGCATTAGCATTAACAGGCACATTTTACTTTGTGAAGTGTTTGGCATCTATGAATCCAACAGTTCTAGGTATCATCAGGTATGACCGACTAGTCTCAGATATATTATAATTAGGCAAGTCAGAAATTCTTCATCACAGAGAGGTAGCTCATATTCAGAGGGGAGAGAAGGAGTTGGTGATAGGGTTTCATGAATAAATCACTTGTGTCAGTTTGCTTCAGGCCTACACAGTGCAGCTGAAACCTTGATGCTCAAGCTGGTGGCATCTCACCTCAGCCGGTGACCTGGATAATTGATGGAACTTACATTTTATGTAATATCTACCTCCCACGCTCACACGTGTAGTCTCCCCTTCACAACCTTCAGAGGAACGGTATAATTTTCTCTGTAATTCACTGACAGAGCAGCTGACCCAGCTGCAACAAAACCTTCCCCTGAATTTAGACCTCGTTCATCCAGCGAACGTAACGCCTGCCGTACTGCTCACTTGGTTTTGTGTGCAGCGTAAAAAAAAAAAGCATACATGCAGTCTCTATAGAACCCAGATGGCTGACAAATAGGGAATCATAAGAGCCGCAGATAAACAAAAGAGAAAACAGACAGAGAGGGAGGCTTCTCACAGTAACAAGCGGTGTGTCGTGAGCCTTTTCTCAGTGGTTGTGTTTACCCTCGCTCAGTCCTCCAGGGGTAATTTGGGGAAAGGAAGAGAGACAGAAAGTTAGACGGAGCACAGAGAGACCAAAACTAGCAAATAACTGTCAGGAGGCAGCCTGTCTCCTTCAATGTTAGGTGTTTGTGATGACAGACACACAAAGGCAAGTACAGAGAGGCACACTGATACATCAGAGCAAGCACATGCAATACTTTTCTACTTTCTCTATGGCTCTTTCCAGACACGCAAACTCTCAGAAGTGAAGCCGGCTTTTAATACGGTACACAGGCGAGAGGGTTTGTCGTAGCTGTTTGGCAAAGAGCAGTTAACGATGCACCTTCAAACTTAAGCATCAGTGACAATATCTCGCTCCCATACATCACTCAGTGCTGTCTTGCAGACCTGGGGAGAGATTCACACCCTCCCTTAGGCTGTTCTTAACCAGCAGCAGGATGAGAAAATACCCAGACCAGGGTCAGCAGCTGTGTCAAGCCTCTGCCGGCAACTTGGTCCTATCTGTGTGTGAGCAAGTCAAGGTGACATGGAGGGGTGGGGAGGGTGCACAGAGAGACACTGAACCCAGGGTCAATATTGACTGTCAACCATCCGTGAGCTTGGCTGGACACCGCTTGACTTTTTCAGACTTCAGTTTATTCTAGTTTATCACAGGGAGAGAAAGTCAGGGGGTTGGGTACAGTGTGGAATAAGACCAGGCTCCTACACACACACACACACTCATACTCTCTCTCTACCTGCCATCTGGAGAAGACAGGCAGGTATGAAGTGGATTTATAGTGAACTGAGTAGGAGTTGCAGCGGTTCGGGGCGAATCACAGAAAAGGTGACATAGAGAAGGAGAGAAAGTGAGAAGGAAAAAAGAAAGAGTGTTATGAAGGGCTGGAACAAGGGGATGCAGTGAAATGTAAAATGGGATTAATAATGGCACCACTGGGGCCTCTCATATTTGTTTTAACTGGACACCGTCGCACCATCTCAACAGCCCGTTTGTCTTTTGGAGTGCCATCCAAGCCTGACCTGGCAAAACCCTCATCCACCTTTCCTACACACTAACATGCACACACACACACAAAGTGTTTTGATCCAAATCCCCCCTGAGCTGAATATTCACACTACATCGTTGACACTTTTGAGATATGGCCCCATACTGCTGTAGTCTCACTGACACAAGGACAGAAGGAGCAGCTCTGAGCCAACAACAGTACTGCATGAAAACACTTCAGACAGCGCCACAAACCAGGGTCACTCGAGGGGAACTATGCTATGGCTATACTGGTACATAACCGCCCGGATTAAGGCATTACATTAAACACAAACATCGAATGAACAAACCCAGCGATTCAAAATAAAAAGGGACACACTCGCTGGACGTCCACCACTCGGATCTGTAGGCTTTTCATAAACGTGTTCAAGTTTCAGCCAGCCAGGGCAGCTCAGACTAAACAAGTGGTCTGCTCGCAGCCTCGCGGGAAGCTGCTCGCACTACACAGCAGAACACAGATGAAGCGCATAAAGATGAATCAGATGCTAGCACGTTTTGCTATTCAAGAGGATTTTGGAGATGCCACAAGGCCCAGAAATATCCAGTGTCAAGCACTCTCTTGTGATGTGATAAACTTCTGCGGATGCTCTCAGGTTTTGTTTGTGTCTTCACAGCATTTATAAAAGTTGTGAGGGAAGGAAACATGGAAAATATAGAAAGATGAGAACGAGCAAGTGGGGGAAAGAGAAAGAGGAGTTGTGATCGTCTTGGAGAGACTGCTCCTTTGTTCTGTCGCATTAATCTGCTTTTTTCCCGTTCCCCTGCTTGTTCTTTTGATCCACTGTTGGATCATCCCCTTGATGATTCACTAACAGAAAAAGAAATTAAATACATCGGATTGACGACCCGCTCCCCGCCATCCCCTCCTCTTCCCGTTTCTCCCCTCTCTTTACCACCACTGCCTCCCTCCCCCTCTCCTCCCTCCCCTCTTCTCCCCAAGGCCTCCATTTCTTCAATAGATAAGCAGCGGATCTGTTTTTTTATCGCTTCACCCTCCATCTCCATCCTTCTCCTTCTCTCCCTTCTTCCTTCTTTTCTTTTTCTTCTGCACTGTGCTTAATCCCAGCCTTGCGGTGGATGCATGTCAGAGATGTAATTCTATTGTTTAACATGCTCCTCTGAGCCCCCACCCCACCCCAAACTCAGTCACTCCCGGGGCCACATGCATATTCATCAGCTATCAAAAACAAAAGGCAGATCACTCTGTTCATGTACCGCAACTAGTGCTATTCACATCTCTCCCTTCTTTGCTGCTTCAAGCGGATTAGTGCATGTTAAACATATCTCAGACACACAAATCCTAAGTACTAATATATAGACATTCAATCAGAGCAAAATAGTCTGTAGTTTTCTGCTTCTTGTGTTGCTTTCACAAAGATACTGGGAAGTCTGGGGAGAGTGTGGAGCAGGGTGATGGTTGCAGGCAATAAAGAAGAAAAAGGAGAAGATGATTTAGGTGCAAAGCAGGGAAAAGGGTCAGTTATGCAAAGGGACATGGGTGGCTCTTTGAGACTGTGGGCCATTCATCGGGCAGTGCTGCACTGTCTCAGCCTGACTGAGGTTCAGTGCTCAGGTCCTGGTAAAGTCTCCTGGGTGATGTCCAGGATGCACCGGCGCACAGCTCCAGGTTCCAGTCACCAGGCTCCAGGGCCAGACAGATGTAAACACGGCCTGACCGCACACAGAGGCACGGTGCCAGGCTGTCCTCACCTCGCACATAAACAACCAAGGAGGCCAAACTGTGGGCCAGGGGACAGACAGCACTGATCTTGGCTGGAGGCAAAGAGGGGAAGGTAAGGGGATTGGGGGGCAATGGGGGGAGCAGGGGAGCATGAGGAAATGATTTTATGCTTGTTAGAGCAGTTCACATTCATGAAAAAAAAAATGCTGGCATCAAGACTTACGTGCCTTAACATTGTATATATACATTCTATTGTTCTCATTATTTGCAGTTCCGAATTGTGGTTCATGCCACCGGTGGTGTGTGCATTCGAGTGGATCTGCTTAGATATTTTCTCCAACGCCCTGTCGTGACAGATGCGCCGGGCTCCTCAGCGCCTGTTTGATTTATGCGTCAGGACAAATATGGGTCAAAATGAAACATCCAACACGGTGGCTTCTTCTTACTTGTTCTTCTTTCTTCTTTTTCATTCCCTTTGCACTTTCTTCTTTTCAAAGCTCGGCTCAGCGGGACTGCGCGTCTCCGCTGCACCACAGCCAGGTTGTGTGTGCCTGCATGTGTGTGCGTGCGTTTGTGTGATGAGACGTGACAAGCGCCTTCATCCTCCCCTCAGACACCGCATTCCACAACGCTCCGCCACTCGCTCCGTGTGGCGCGCTTTTCATCTTTCCTCAACCCGTTCGCTCCTTCTTCTTCTCCTTCTTCTCCCTCTTCTTCTCCTCTTCCTCCCTCTCCTTGCTCTTCTTCTGCTCGCTCTCACAGGTGGAAGAAAGGCGAACGGAGGAATGAAAGGGACAAGATTCTAATTAGAGGAGGAGGCTGAGACAAAAGCAGGGGGATAACGAAGGGAAGCAACGATAACACATGTAAAACACAAAGCCTTAATCTTAGAGAGCATTTGGAGGGATCTCTCATTTCTTTCCTTCCACATTGAAGCGAGGAGGGGGGTTGTGTGTATGGGAACACGAGGGGATAGGATGTGATTATGAGCACAGAGCTGACAGACAGATAGATTGGTGTGTGTATGTGTCTGGGGATATGTGTGTGTATCCCCACAGGGCCTTCAGATCCCTCTGTTCATAGGGACCAACGTAAAAAAAAACACAGCCGTGTTAAAGCAAGCAGGCAGTTGTACTTTTACAGTTGTTTACTTATTTGGAGACAAGTGCAACAAAGTACTAATTTATTTAAGTGCCTACATTTGTACTGAACACCTGTGAATAGGTTTCACGCAGAACTTACTCTCTTTTTAGTTGGACTGTCAAAGGAGAAGCAAAGACAAAAGTATTTTAAAAATCAAGCAGAATATCCCTGAATATATGTGTTATTGCTTTCTCTATCTGCTTGGCCAAATGGCTGGCTGCCTCTCAAACTCTCTCCATCCCTCCCTGTAGTTTTTCTCCTTTGCATGTGGATTCTGCCTATTTACTTATTTGTGTCGCCTATGAGCGTCTCTGACATGCTGCTGAGCCTCCGGGGTCCTCGGGTGATATGATAGAGCTCTGGGACTTTGGTTTCCTTGTGACTGCTGTGAAACTCCATTCAGATGATGAAACTGCGGTGCAGCTGTGTCTGCAGCTCACGGTGGGATGCTGGTGTCTTTGTGGCTCTCTGCAAGGCTGAGGCAAATTCTCACTGATGAAAGAGGCTGCAAATGTGCGTCTTTAGCCCGGGCCCATATCTTCTCACAGGAAAGCCATTCTGACTGTCTGGCTATCTGCTTGCATGAATGTCTGTGTGGATTTAGCGTCCGAGGCCAATAAATCCACACCATTTTCTTATGATCCTCTTTAACGGCCCTGCATGCCCACTAATGTCAGAAAGTGTTGTTTTTATAGACGTACTTTGTTAATTAGCGTGTGTAGGCACTGGAGTGAAGAAAAAGCTAATTATGGCATGAGACACAAATGACATGTGTCAATTTTTTTTTTCCCCACAAATCACACCACGGAGTTTGGATCCTGTGAATCACAGAGAGGCTGAAAATAACAGCAAAAGATAACCTGGCAAAGCACATTTCCACAGATTCTTCCCTGAGGTGATGCAAGACTTTAGACAAATGTCTTGTTTGTTCACCACTGAATGGCCATCTTTCAAGGGGTGGCATGCCAGCACAAGCACGCACAAACACTCCTTCACACACACAGACTTTCACACACACACACACACTCACAAACATATGCACATAGGAGCAGATCATTTTTCTCCCTCGTGAAGTAGGTAGCGAGAATATTATAAACCAAAATCATAACGCATTGCCTTCGGCCAGAGGTTGGACGAGGAGAGGAGAGGAGAGGCAGCTGCGTAATTGAATTACTGTCTGACAGACAAGGAGATAGATAGATAGACAGATAGATAGATAGACCGATAGAGAGAGAGGGGGGGGGGCATTAATTTGTGTGTCTGTGTGTGCACGTAAGTGAGAGAGTGACAGCAAAGAGCCTTATCCAACATTAATAACAGCCACTAATCCCCTGATGTGATTACCTCTCCCTCCCTCCTCCTCTACTTTACCACCTCTCCTTCCATCCTTCCACACTCTTTCTCCCATTCAACAGCGCCAGCCACTTGTCTTCCATTGCAGCGCTCAGCTGGTCCAATCCCCTGAACAGATCCAAGACTTCCACTGTGTTCAGCTGCCAGGACGATGGAGGTCTTCCAATTTGACGCCTCTCTTTACTAGAACTCGCCTCTGGGCAGGTGTATGAAAAAGCAAAAGTCAGTGGTGTTAGCGTGGAGATGGAAGCAAATTTAAACAGATTAAGAGCCATGCCTCTGTTCAAAGCTCTGACACTTAATGCTGTCTGAATGAGAGGTGACGTGTGATATGAATCGTGCAGGCTATGGTTTTGGATGTTCAAACGTTTATGGAAATATCTGCAAGCATTAAGGATTATGGGTGTGCAAAGGGAAGCAACAAGCATGTCAGTATAGCTATTTCTGTCCTCAATGACTGGCTGCCAAATGCAATTTTTTTTCTCCAGCATTTTATAAACTCGCTACATCAATATAAAGTCTAGTGTGTTTCTATGGAAACTTAGACCTCCGAGAAGGTTGAAATTCACCATTTAGCTCAAGATCTGCTCAGTAATAGCATGCTATAATGAATATTTAGAGTGAGGTTAGTTTACATACATGTATCACAGAGTTCGGGGATTTTTTAAAGTTGCATTGTGCACATTTTTGAAGCCGATCATAGTTTGAATAGTCTGAGCGCGAATCAACGCTAATCAAATCTTTAACAGATAAATATTGTAACACAGTACACACACTGAGAGCCTCACAAGGAAAAGTATCCAGAAACCAGGACACACAAACCCAGATGAACTAATGGGTCCTTCCTGGAAATGACTGTGGGGTACAACATTGCACATGGTTTACTTTGTGATATCCCCATGGCAACTGTTATGTCTGACCTTCAAACATGTGCGCTGACTTCCGTGTGGTTCAGGTCGACTAATCAGATCACATCATCTTGAACACAAATGTGCCCTCAGATCGCACTCGCTTCATAAATGAGGTAGAGACACCGTAGCACTCAACACTGGTTCTGATTTTAGCGTTGCGGCGTTGGACTGTTTTCATTTCCACAATGACAGGCGTGCTACAGCTCTAAGAACATGAAAAGTTCCCTGTGCTGTAGTTTGCAGGGGGTTTGAATAAAGACTTGAATCAATTAGTGCTTCTTTCATCAGCAAATAGGCCATACCCCTGCATGCTTTCACAGGCTGCCTCTGTGACTCGCCTTCTCTTTTTTTGTTCCGACTCAACTCCCTGGCCCTTTCATTTGTGCTCTGTTCAATACTCTCATCTGCTCTGTTATTCCCGAGTTCATAAGACTCTCCAGAAGGGCCAACATCTGGCAGCTCCTTGGCCCCAGGGCCATGCATCCGTTCCGGGGCAACGGGGCCTGGAGATCAGCCCCTCCTGTGGAGCTGAGCCTTTGGTGTATGTGGTACCGTTCAGCGTCCCCACTTCCTGAATGTTGAGGCCTTGATGTGGCCAGAACCGTAGTGCATGATTTATTACAGTACTAACTCTGTCCCCACTGCTAGTGCTGCCATTATTATAACCATACACTCCCTTCTCAGTCCTCAAGCTCCCACCTGCAAATTTCACAGTGAAGCCTTTAGCAGGCGCAGCTGACACAGCTCTGCATGGCCTTCATAAGGAGTTTTCTGCTGTTACCTTTATGCGTGTTTCATCCCAGATGTTTAAAGAGGATCGAAAGCAAAAACTGTTGGGATGATGATGCATATACTGCACACTAAATTGATCATCAAGATCAGCTGTCTCCTTCAGTGTCTCAACCCCTCGTTCTTTGTATATTGACTACTGCTTTCTCGCTTTCCGGCGGCAGGCATGGTCCAGCAAGAACCAATGAAGCTGTGGGTGGAGGTGGCTGGGAGGTAAATTGGTTTTTGGCTGTGTGGCCAATCAAAGGGACCTCATCAAAGTCATCGAACCAGCGTTTCCCACAATCTTCCTTGCCTCTCTTCTGTTTGTGTAAGTGCCACACAGTTTAATCAGAGGGACTTGAGAACAGAGAGGTAGATGGATGAAAGAAGAAAAGGACGCGGAAGTTTGGAGGAAAGCACCACGACAGGAACGGGCGCCAATATTTGTGTAAGCGAAGCCAGATTGAAGAGGCAGAGGAAAGTGGAAAAACGGGAGCAAGGCAGCAGAAGTGAGGGGTCCCGAGACGAGAGGAAGTCCAGAAAGGAGGGATGTGGTAGAGTTTTGTTTACAGGCCAGGGTCACAAAGTCTACTGTGACTTTGTGCGTCAGCAGCTCTGAGTTTGTGATGGGTTACCACAGAAAAGCAAAAATCAAGCAATATTTACACCACTGTAGACAATTAGTCCATTTCTCAGGAAGTCAGTTTGTGAAGTTAAAAACAACAATTCGTCCAACTGTGGTTTAGTCGTAGGACATTTTAAAGAGATATAAACAAGCAGAAACTGGAAGTGGAAGTCTTTAAAAAAAAAAAAAAAACATCCATGCGTGCACACACAAACATTGATCACTACTCTGCCATGTGGTCCCCGCTGAGACACATGGCTTAGGTATCCCCCCCTTGTGATCCCCCATTAGTCTGAGACTCCCTCTCAGGCAGCTGCCTCAATGCTCTACGGAGGTATCAGATCTCCTCCTCTTCCTCTTCTCCTTAATTAGGACCATTAAGAGATTTACAGGACAGATGGGTGAAAATCCAGCTGGCTGCAGCGCCAGCCGCTGACGACGGATCTGCTGATGGCGAGGTGAGAGCGGAGTGAGAGCAGTACATCTGCTTACCAGTTAGACTCTGGTGCCCTCTAGTGGTTGGTGGTGGTTGTTAAGTTTTAAATGATTTCAATAAAGAAGCAGCTCAAATTTTTTATTTTTAATTATTTAAAGTGACATTTGGGTAAAATGTAATTTTTAATTACTTCGTCAGAAGTTTTTTCCCCCCACTGAATAGATGTTAGGAAATAGGGGCCATTTAAATTAAATTTTAAGTCCAGCAGTTTTTTGTATTTGTATTTTTTTTAATCAAACTGGATTTTAAAATTGAAAAAAAGTCGTGACTGCGTGCATTTGTGGTTTTAACTGCTGATTTATCGAGAACACTTTAAACAAAAGCATTCAGCACAACTTGTGGCTAAGTGTTAATTTATTCTGCGATTGTTAAATAAACACACTTTTGTTTACACTGTGAAATAAAGTACATGCAGATGGACAAACACTGCGAAAGTCTCACAAAAACATAAACAAAGGGAGCACTGTCGTGCGTTCCCATTACACGCAAAACTAAAACTAACAAATAAAAACATAAAAAACTGATGATTCGATGATGACTGTAGAAACACAACCACACACACAAACATAAAACCCAGAGTCCCCCTTATTGTAAGCTTATTTAATGAGTGTTTTCTTTTGGTTAGTTGTAATCAGCCCGACATGTCGATGACGTTTTAGCAGATTAGTTGTCTTTCCTCGGTGACAGACAAAAATATACAATTTTTTTTATTTGTAATTTAAAATTACTTTTTGTCTTTATGAGTTCTGCGATCCTTCCGCAGCTTAAAATAACTCAGTGTTTTACAACTCTTGTAGTGACTCGCAGTCTGTGTAGCGTACTCCTCTATTATCCAGCCAGCTGCAGATGAGAAAAAGTAACAGTTTTAAGCGGCTCATTTCTCAAGGTGAAAGTAGCGTGTGCTGCAAACACTTACATGTTCAGGGTGCCTTTTTTCTGTTTTAGTCCTGTGAAGAGAGAGCGTAGAGTTCAGGGAAGGAAGTTGGGTTTCTATAAGGAGCAACGCTGCTAAGCACACTTACTGCGAAGCTGCCACATGGTTAATATGGCGCCTGTTACCACCACGAGGCCCACAGCTATAAAGATGCCTATCAGGTGATGACTATGCCTCTCCCCAGGGCTCACCTAGCAGAAAGGAGTACCATAAAGTTTATCTGCTCAAACAAGTCAGCTATTTATCACCATGTGTTTGATTTTTCTTTGGTAGCATCCACATACTTACAGCATAAGGCACCATGGTGGTAATGAGTATGTCCTTTTGATGACCTGCAATGCACAACCGCAAAGATGAGCCAGGAGGAAGTCCAGCAAATGTTGCGTTCAGCAAAACAGCTTAACACGCTGAAACAACGAGTGCAACTAAAGAAGCCTGCTGTGAAGCAGCTTCCTGATGTTTGAGGAACTACAATAAACTGCAACAATAAAATTGTCACTCATTTAAATTTTGATGCAAGATAATAGAATATGAACAAAAATCCCTTCTTCTGCCTTCACACAAGGAAACAATTTCCCGTTCATTAATGAACCACAGCATATGGGAAATGCAGTCCTGCTCTGCCCGATGAACTGCACAAACACACAACTACAGGAGCAATAATAAATTTTTAAATGAAAACAACACCTGCTTCCCCAGTGGTGATCGTGAGGACATTGCTGGCTGCACTGGTGGCCTGGCTGTTCTTGGCAAACATGCGCACGTTGTATGTCGAGGGATTCATCTCTATTATTGTGGCCTCCGTCTCATGGGCTCCAAAGTCCACAGCGTTCTTTGTGTAATCCCAGGAAGCTGGAAGGAAAATATTTAACTTAATATCACAGAATGATATGAGGATTAACAGTGTAAATTTAGCTTTAGAGCTTGTATTAAAGCAAAGTTTTACCATTTACTGCTTTGTACTCGAGGAAATACCCAGTGATGAGGCTGTCACCTTCAGAACTAGTATTCCAAAAAAGGGAAAACGAATTGCCGTCCACCTTCTTTAACTTGATCACCGGGGGATCCGGGGGCACTAGGAGATATTTAACAAATAAAAAAAGGTTTTCTCTTTTCAGCGTTTGATCTCTGGTTTTAGTATGAGATATATGTCTGGGAACCATTATTTTCATAAACTAAATCAGGGGCGGAACAAATGTTTCCTTTAAATGTTTTACCTCCTGAGACACTGGCTGTGCTTTGCTCCCAGACTGTGGCGGCATAAAAAGTTGTTGAGATTGCTGAAGGTGATGGGATTGTTGTAGTTGTTGAGGTTGATAAAGGGGATGGGGTTGCTGAGGTTGCTGAAGTTGCATAAACTTGAAGTAGAGTAAAAGAATAAGCAATTCCAGTAAGTCATTTCTCAAAAGATAATTGAAGAAGGAGTTACACCTGCCCTATTACACGTACCCGAGAAGAAATGCATCCGCGTTGTAGCAGCGGTGGAAGAAGACAAAGTAGTTACTGTTGTTGTTGTTGTTGTTTTAGGAACTTTAAACAAAATGCATGAAATCAAACTGACATTAAAAAAATATGAAATAAAATAGTTTTTATTCATATTTGGTAATTTTTCCAAACTCACTCTCATCCAGAGTTGAGCAGAGAGGTGCATTTGAAGCTGGTCCGACCCCGGCGATTGTTTTGGCCTGTATGAGCACGCCGTACATGGTGGAAGGCTTCAGGTTAACGAGAGTTACTGTCTCGTGTTCACGCGTGGCTGCCACATTTAAATACTGCCACCGTTTAAACTGTTTGGCCACGGGGTCATACTCTCTGTAGTTAATATTGTAACCACGCAGAACGCCGTTTCTCAGCTCAGCCCTCGGAGGCTAGTTGAGAGAAAAGAGTTACTCTACACTGTGATTAGTCACAAGCCAGGAAACAGCGCTGAACTGCGACTTTACCTTCCAGGTTACTTTGATGCTGCTGGAACTGAGGGCCAAAAGCCGCATATCCAGGGGCGGGCCCTCTGGTGCTGCAGGGAAAACAAATTTTAAAGGAAACGACCACCAAAACAATCATTATATGTATCATAAACATTCTAACACATAAATGATGCAGACCTGCTTCTTTTGCAGTGATAGTGAGGACGTTGCTGGTTTCACTCATCCCCATGCTGTTGATGGCAAACATGCGAAGGTTGTAGGTCTTGGATGGACTCAAATCCAGCAAAGTCACGTGAGTAAGTGAAGGATCATGCAGCTCTGTGGTTTTTTTTGTTTCCCAGGATGCTGTGCAGCACAAAGCCATAGAATCAGACTTTAGAATTACTTTTGAAACCTCTCAAAATCTGTTATGGTTACTGGGTTGGTTTTCTTGTGCTTACTCTGTTTATGTTTGATATCAACCCTGTAAGCTGTAATGGGACGGCCGCCGTCGAACACAGGACTCCAGCGAATAGTGACGGTCCTTTCCTTCACCTCTCTTGCCTCGATTCTCAGGGGATTAGGTGGAACTAAAAAGACAGGCAAAAAATAAGAGATTATACAGCACTGAAATAATGAGATGACTAATCAGTTACCAGATAAAAGCCTGAAACTACCCCAAAAAGTCTTTTCAACTAAACTTGCTGCTTTTTTTATTAAAATTTCCTGTCGTCTTACCTGCATTCACTATCAGAGTCACTTGATGTTTCTGGTCATTGAACCAGCCTGGTATTTCCACACGACAGCCGTACACCCCTGAGTCCTGCTCATCAGCGTGCCTGATGGTCAGAGACACGTCACCCTGGTCAAGATTGCCGGCGAGCAAGTAACGTTCTGACAACCTGCTGATCACTGAAGTCCCATCTGTCTTTAGCACCTCATTGTCACAGCCGCTGTTAGGTATGGTCCCCCGGCCCCAGCATGCAGAAAGCCTGCCGTAGTAGTTTGCATCATAGCTGCATTTTAAAATAGCATCTGTTCCCACCGTGACTGTTACAGTTTCTGCAGACACGCAACCTGAAAAGGCATTGATTTTTTTACTTTTTTGTAATGGTAAAAATACATCAATTTGATGTTAAATGAAAATGCAAATCATTTGCATGGCTGTCTTACCTGCAAGAAAACAAAAGAGAAGGTTGCAATACACAGCAAGGTGTTTGCTGGCCAAAATAATCATTTTCCTTCCTCTCTCTGAATCAAAGGACAGATTGGTTGACCTGCTAAACACCACTAAACAAGACGCAGTGTGGTTTCAGCTCTGAAATATTTCCAGATCACATGATGTTTCCTTGATATGCTCACACAAACAACTTCTGCTGGCAGAAGAGGAATGTAGAAAGGAGCCGTTTCCTTTTTTGTGGTTTTGGTTCCTTTTACTAGAAGAGGCAAACTGTTTCCTTTTTGATGATTAGACCGACACAGAATCAAGGTTATCGAAATGCTGAATTCATTCCCAGCGTTGGTTCTCAGCCTCTGTAGCGGTGGTCGGGATAGAGCATTAACTATTCAAAGTTTTCTCCCTGCATCTCGGAGACTAACGCTTTAAATTATTACTAATAATTTATTCCAGCAGGAAATATTCAAAGTAACTTCAAACATACTATTTACCCATCAGCACAAGGCATTTAAAGATATACAATGCACCTTGATCCTCCAAAATCAAATATTAATTGTGTCCTCAAATTTAACACATTGAATACATTTTAACATTTTTTTTTTTTTAAAGAACGAGAGTCTGGTTTAACCAAAGGACATTGAACTGATTTCTCTGACTGCTGAGTAAACATTTGGGCATGGTGGCTGTTTGGTAACCCAGCAAAGAACTTCCTCTCTGATCAGACACATGTGGTACAAGCTGTTTTCTGACATGTTTCTTACAAAGCTAGTAGATTTTTTTTTTATCATGTTTCTTTACAGGATTGAAAGGCAAACATATTTTTTACATGATATACATTAAGTGAGTGAACAAACGAAATTAATTAATATAATCATTAATAATACAGTATAATACAGTAATGTGCAAAAGTCTCGAGCACATTACTGTATTAGCATATATTATTTCTTGGTATTTTGCTTGGAAAATTAGAAATTTGTGCAGTTTTTTTAAATGTGGGAATATATAAATTTAAACACATTATGTAAGGCAAAAACAGTGTATGTACAATTTTAACAAACTTGAAGGTTAATATTTGGTGTCACCACCTTTATTCCATGCCTCTCTTAGTCAGTTTTCTTATAATTTCTTTAAGTAGTCTTCAGCAATAGTTCTCCAGACTTCTTAAAGGACAATCAAAGCTCATCTTTTGATTTTGGCTGCCTTATCTTTCATTCTCTGTCAAAATGATCCCACACTGCTTCAATATTGCTGAGGTGCGCTCTCTGTGGAGGCCAATCCATGACTGACAGAGTATCACTGTGAGAGTTTTTGTCTAAGCATTGGTATTGGCAGTGTGTTTGAGATCATTTTCATGCTGAAAAATCAAGCTGTTGTCAGACAGACACTTACATGATGGCTCTGCATGGCAGATGGGGAAGACAGTCTGGCTCCTTTAAAACAAAATATAAAAGAATAAGGGATGGCTCAAGAACTTTGCAAGGCAATATTTATACGATGACATTTTGCGTTTATCTCTGCATGAAATTCCAATCTAGAAGGATTTGTGATCAACTGTAATTAGCAAGTGGAGTTTACTTGTTTTTATTTAAAAGATAAAGTGGAAAGAGACATAAAATGTAGATCAGGGAAAAAGGAGAGAGACGATGTGGTTAGCTGGAAACCAGACACTCACTGCTACAAGAGCTTCTACCCACGTAGTACACAACCCAGCTACCCACCCATCAGGCTGCCCTCATGCTGGGAGCATTTATGAGAAACAGGGTAAAACAAAGTGTGACAATGTAAACTTGGTGCCGCTTGTGTCGTCTTCTTGTGACCTCAGTGAAAACTTCTTTCTTTTTTTTTTTCCAGGGAATCGGAAACAGTTGCTTTCACTCTTAATTTCTTCTATTTAGCTTATATTACCACTGGGGGGTTTTATAGAGAGAGGAACTAAAAGTAAAACAGAAGCAACTTTCTTTTAATGAATTGAAGTGAAATTCTGTTCATTGTTTTTTACAGTCAATATGTCAGAGCAAGCAAAAATTTTGCTCTAACATTTTGTTATTAAAGGGAGAGATTTTGATTTCAGACTAGTATGTTGTAAAACAGTGAAGCCCTTGTGTTAAAAAATTACAGCAACAAAGTATACATTGGTAAGATTACAGTGACCTTGTTTATTTTTTTTCCATTAATATTTTGGCACTAGATCCAGTAGGTGGCATTGTGTTACTAATACAATGGCAGCCTTTTTCAGGTCAGATAAGTTCATAATCTGCCATCAAATAACAGCAAAAAATTGATTTATCATTTATTTATGTGCACAGCATTGGTGCTCGGACACAAACGACACGTTTTCCCATTTTATTTTAATCTGAGAATGGTCCCTGTTGTGGACGTGGTGTATTTTCTTTCATACTGATTAGCGGGGTTCAAAAGGTTTCTTTTCAAATAAATAAAGTCAACAAATATCTTAGCAGAATATAAAAAATCTTCACATTTTTCTTCTTCAAAGAAAAATGTTTGCTGAGATGAATCATTTGAGAGAAGTATTGCTTTCTTTTAGAATTGAGAGATCGGGGAAAACACATTTTATTTAAAGTATTTTTGAATTCTTTTGGCACAAGCAGACGGTAAAATCCTCCAATATTAACTCTGTAACTAGGAGACAAAAAAGGATGACCCAGTCTCAGTGACTTTAACATTACAACCTGTAACCCATTTCACAGTTAAACCTTTATAATTTGTCTCTGTAAACCCTACAGACGGTTGTGTGGGGAAAATCCCAGCAGATCATCACTTTCTGAATTGCTCAGACCACCAACAACCATGCCAGGTTGAAATTCACCTATTCACCTTTCTTCCCCATTCTGATGCTCACTCTCAGTTTCAACTTGAACAGGTCGTCTCATCCATGTCTGCTTGCCTAAGGGCACTGAGCTGCTGCGATGTGATTGATTAAACTGATATTTGTGTTACCTAATAATCTGGCCAGCATGTGTAAATATCCCATACTATGTTTCATTCATACATTTGAAAATAATATCTAGTTCAGTGGAGAGGTGTTGACTTTACTGATGTCCACAAAGTGCTGGGAAAACATTTTGTCTCAGCTTGAACATCTTCCATCTAAAATAGGTGTTTTAATATTTATTATGCCCAAAGGTGGGTGTCATAAATATTTAGAGTACTCACATTTTGTTATTTGTGGATAATGAAAGTTGGGCCTCATTACTTGGATGTTGCATCATGGCTCTACCATCAACTGGAGTTAACTAATGAGTTTATTTTGGTACAAAAGGGAACCTCCATACCATTTAAGTCTAAATGAAACTTTTAGAAGTGCAACCTTAGTTTCCAAGACACGCTTACAGTAAGCATCTGTTGTTATAACGCCATCTATTAAACACTCTCATTATGTTAGGTCCCCTGTTAAACAAGACAGAACTGAGCAGTGTGATTTCAGTTTTAAGATATTTCCAAACTACACTGTGCTGTTTTTAGTGTAAGCTCCACAACTCTTCTGTTCTCGCTAAAACAGAACAGAGCTCCTTCTGTTTTTGTTTTGCATTGGTTCCTCTTTCAAAATCCATTATTATTTTAGTGAAATGTGCAGAAATCTGAACTAAACCGATCGATCATTCCTCGTGTGGTTCAATTAAAACAGGAGGTGCCACAGGTGCGGTATCTTCTCTCATATTTGCTTTGTTTATCTGTTCATGCTGATCTGGATAGGAAGACAAATCTAAACAATTTCACATTTTTGGCTCATTAGAAAAGATATATGCAAAATAAAACTGCAAAAAAAAAACACCCAACATGAAAAAGTGATGACTGATGATTTCCAAACACTAAAGGAAACAGAAACGCTAGTTCACTAAAAGGCTCTGGACTCTTTGCTTATTTCTCAGACTGCTGAGCAAACATTTGGGTCTGCTGGATATTAAGTAACTCAGCACAGAGTTTCCTCTTTGATCACTTCCAAAATGTGCCACTACAACAACAAACTGTAGTAATATTGATATGAGTGTTTTTAAGCAGTTAGCCTTCAGTTAATAAGAAATTAATTCTGATAGTCAGGATAATACAGAGTTGATTTTTTTCATGTGCTGCAGCCTGCAGTTGCTTCCTGCTGGCGGTATGGAGTAAAAAATAATGATATCCCACGGTGTCGCTTGCAACATAACCACATCCCCTTTTCCTTCTCAGCTCTGTTGTGCATTCGAGGTGCAGACGTAAATAAAGTTGTGGTTTTTCAGTATCTAACTAGTGCTGCAGAAGAGGAGCGTGCATAAATGCTTCAAGAGGGGGGGTCATTTCAAATATAACTTTTCATACATGCAGTTTGCATCGCTGTGTGTATTTTTAGCTAATGTACAGTTGCTGTATCTCCCAGAGTTGGAGAAAATACAAGATTTTTTTTTTTTTTATGGTAAGTACTGTTCACGTTTAATAAACTGCTGGATTCAGACCATTTCATCCTAATGCGTTTTAGAAATTGTATCTGTACATGATTGTGTCGCGTAAGTTGTGATTTTTCTTATGGCGATGCAAAGTGCAAAACAAATTACATTATAACAATTTTATGGTATTTAAAGTTCAGCTCTGGACAGGCAACAAACTTTGACAGACATCATAAACAACATAAACAAGGCTGTTCAGCCACCCACAAGCTTAAGGTCCACCCTGCCAAATCCCACTTTACCCCCTGTGTGCGAGGTCACCTGTGTTAAATCTATATATTCCATTATTATTATACTTCAAAGATAATTTAAACCATTTTTGTACTTGTTTTGATTGATTTCATGTGTACACGTTTGTCCAGTAAACACTGGACTTTTTAAATTAAAGCCTCCTTGCTCTGTGTTGTGCATTTGAGTCTTGTACTGGTCTTTACTGGTTGGCACAATGTATAAATATTTTTCAGTCCCACGTGTGCTGCTAATAACTAAACAAGGAAAAACATTATTCAGGTTTTTGTTTAATAAGGTTGGGCATCCAAAGAAAAGCAGTTAAACTTCAACATAAAGGAGATTTATAATGAGGTAGAGGTATTTATATTTCGTCAGTTTGCCGTACACAAGACTTTAAAAGTTCTTTCTCAAATCATCTTTCATTTTTACATGATTTATTGGGTTTTTTAAAAATAAAAAATAATTTTAAAAAAAGCTTATATAATATATAGTACAGTACATATTTTTCCCATCCAATAGCTGTTTCACAGTTCATATGAGCCATGTCATCCAAAAGTTTTTTAATTGTAGCTGAGAGGTGTATACTCGGATAAAAGTGCTGTCATACCTAACTAAACTTGTTTTTCACATCTGCTTATCAATACTCAGTAGAACCAGTAGGTGGCATTGTGTCTACAAGTATAGACATATACAACAACTCTTCTGGGTAGTAAGAAAGATAAAAATGCAAAAGTTCATTAATCTGTAGGTTATTTTTGCAACTTGTGATACAAATCCACCTTTTAGTGTGAGATTGCCGTAGTGGACTCCTGTAAGCTGCTTTTCTGGGACCTAGTTAAGCAGAGGATCTGGAAATGGAAATGTTAAACATACGTCACTCAAACATTTCTGCTGCCAGAAGTTCCTCATACTGTGGAAATCTGGTCTCTTATTGTTGACCAACAGCATTAAGTCATCGCGATGCTCTCATAAATATTCTCAGCAGGTACGGCGCTGTGATGTTTCAGTGCCTCCTTCATCAGGAACATCCTTCCTAGATTGAAAAAATGCAAATACGAAGATACTCAGTAAGAACGAAAGTGCACTCTGTGACTTCAGCTGTTTGATAGATGCCCACATTTAATGTAAAATTAATCAGGAATGTGAGATAATTCATAAACAATAATCCATTCCATACTTACGGAAAATAAAGCAGAGGATTATGATTATGGTGAGCAATAACAAAGATGCCATCCTGCCAGTGTTCCCCATGCTCAAGAAGAAATTCACCTGTGATGAAAAATAAACCTTTTCATGAAGGACTGGGTCAATTATAATGGCTATGTAATCTTAAATAATCTGAATCTTTCTGCGCTTTTTTTTTTTTTTTTTTTTTTTTTTTTTTATTTTTTTTGTTTTTTTTTTTTTTTTTTTTTTTTTTTTCTTGTTTTGGTTTTTTTTTTTTTGTGCTTATATATTATTGTTTTTGAATTTTATGTAATTTGTCTGGTGTGATGTTATGTAACTTTGAACTTAAATCTTATAAATAAACATTTATAAAAAA
>VUQR01014323.1:0-11206 GCA_015108515.1 Hemichromis elongatus | reverse complement strand
ACAGCCAACTGCTAGAGTGGGAGCAGGGGAAAAATTTATCTTAAAATCTTCTCTTTAAACTGCTGCTGTGTCGTCAGCGTTTGGTCTAGAGTCATCATTTTACCCTCAAAATGTTGCCATTGTTGCCCTCTTTCCCCAATGTCATTGTTATTATGATGGAGGTTATGGTTTTTTCATAAATGTCACCAATGCACAGCCTCCTCCATCCAACTCTCCCATAGGGTGTAATGTTAAATGTCTCTCAAAATTCGTCTGAAAATCAGAAGGACAGGCTGTCTTTACACTGTCGCCACATCCATATAATAATCTCGACAAGCATGAAAACTGAGAATTTGGTACACTGAACAAAAGAATTTTGTCATTACAAGCTGTAGCTTTTTCGTGAGACCAGTTTGTTTTGGCTTCACTTTTCCATTTATTTAAAGCAGCAGCAGAGAGGTGCATGTCTGTGTGTCTGGTGCCACAGGCTGGAGTCGCCATAGCAACCAGGCTCACACCTGCCTGCTTAATGAGCTCTGTCTGTCACTCTGCCAAGAGGGTCATTCGGGGCAGGGTTGGCTGGTCGCTACAGCTGCCAGCCAATCCTGCACGTGCTCTGAGATGTGAGCATCCACGCTGCAGTTTCTTCAGAAAATGCATTCTCTAGTTTCAAATATTGTAAAAGAAGACACCTTTTTGTTCTCCCTCTGAACTAACTGAAGCCTTTCATTGAACGACCAAATAAACACATCAGTCCTCTGTGTGTGCAGACACATGTAGCAGCACGTCTGCTGTCATTGTGTTTGTATTTAGCAGCATTAGAATACACATTAGTCTATAACTGTCTCACTGAACTAACAGCTCATCATTCAGCATGTTTGTGCTCTCTGCTCATGTCACCTTCATATTAAATCATTTTTGGCTTTTTAAAGAACTGATTTTACACAACAACAGTCACTTCAAGGCTCAAACTGCATTGTATTTCTTCTCATTATCATACAGGGTTACAAGTGGCCCCTGGGCCACCAGTTTGAGACCCCTGCTTTAGCCAATAAGAACACAGCAACAATCTGTGGTGGACTCTTTTACTGAATCAATCAGGTGGCAGGATGAGATCATTAGACTGCACAGTTCTCAGTAGATACAGGTAGAATCAAACTCCACTGTCTCTGATAAGGTCCTGATGTATTCTGGGTAATGTCCTGAATGCTGGCTGGCTGATGGCCTGGTGGAGATATGATGATGTCATCATCTTCAGTCTCGTCCCGACTGGACACTGAAAGAGTTCGACTTCCTGTTTCTGCAAAATATGAGAAAATGAAACCAGATCAGACTTCTTACTCAGTAGCTCAGATATCAGCTGATCAGAGGTCAATCAATAATCAATAACTTTACTTCTCTACGTTCATCTTTATGGGCAAAGAAAACCACCATCATGGTGGTCGGTAAATAAGAGGTGGAGCCTCCAAAGGAGCTGCATTCTGGATCACAGTGAAGGAATTATGTTTAAACAGGAGTGTAATGGGAAAGAGTCCAAAACACATTTGATTCGTTTGTTGGTCGCGGCTGATTTTTTAAATCTCTCGAGTGTAAATAAAGGATAGATAAATAATGGATGAAACAGTTTACGATATGGTTCTCATCTAACGGTGTATCTGTAATGTCCACAGATCACTGTTTCTGTCCTCTAATATGCTGACTGCTGAAAACTTTGGACAGTCACCAAAGTTTAAAGCATTGTTTAATGTTTTTAAAGATTTAAACATTAGCAGATATTTGCCTTTACATTAACTGTATTGAGAAATAAATAAATAACAGAGAGCGATGGTCCATAGCTCTGTGAAAGTTATACTTAGTGTCCTCAAAACTGTTTGGTCCCAAAGTGCCTGAATTCACTTTGTCTAAAACCATGTTATGAAACAGCAACCAGGTTAAAGGTAAAACAAAGAACTCACATAGACAGCTTCCTGGACTGGCCTTCCTTCATGCCACACCCCCGATCCATTGTTTTACTGCGCTGGTCCAAGGTACTGGTCCTGTGGTCTCGCTGGTCCAACGTACTGGTCCTGTGGTCTCGTTGGTCCAACGTACTGGTTCTGTGGTCCATTATATTGTTCCTATGATCCATGTTACCAGTCCTGTAGTCAAGTGTATTAGCCCTGTGGTCTCTCTGCTCTAGAGTACTGGTCCTGTGGTCTCTCTGGTCCAGCATACTGGCCCTGTCCAGGAGACTAGTAGTGTTGCTACGGATCAGGACTGGCATAGAGGAAGCAGACTGGGCTCCCATGCTGAAGTGAGCTGTCCTTAAAGAGTCATCTATAAGACACGTAAAAACAGTAAAGAAAACAGTAAAGACACTCACATAGGGACTGACTCTGAAGTCGATCAGGCCTGAGTGTCAGTGAGCTACCTTTACTGGTCAATATGGAGGCCTTCCCGGACGCAGATGTACTGGTCAGCTCTTTGACCTTCCTGAAATACACAATGGATAAATCAACTGGAATACAATGGACTTCTAGAACCATCAAAGAAGAAGCCTGAATCACCAACACACACTCATTCAACCACCGATGGACACATCAGAGACAGATGGGACTTTGGTGTCTTTACAGAAGATACATTTTTTTGAACACGTGAAGCTGTATGTGGAATAAGGTCTTTCTCAGAGCTTGTGTAGAGTTAAAAAAAAAAAGTTTATAATTAAAAGAGCTAATTTAATACAAATCAACCTAAAATATTACCAAATCACTAAGGAGATACATTTAGGACTTCCTGATAATAATGAATTCCAGTAGTCCAGCCTGGAAGTGATAAATGCATGAACTAGTTTTTCAGCGTCACTCTGAGACAGGATATTTCTAATTTTAGAGATGTTGATCAAATGGAGGAAAGCAGTCCTACATATTTGTTTAATATGTGTATTGAACGACATGTCTTGGTCAAAAATGACTCCAAGGTTCCTCACAGTGTTACTGGAGGCTGAGGTAATGCCATCCATTGTGTAACGGTTGCCATAAGGATAACGTTCACATAAAGATCACTTCTGTTTCTTTTTCAGTGTCATAGTTGTCATTGTAAATGGGATTTGTTATGTGTTATTTTATTTTCAAGGTCAAACTTGCCTAAACAATTATTGTGCTGCTCATGTATGTGAGTGTGTGTTGTACCATAGTAAATGTTATTTTAATGGTCTTTTTACTTTGTCAGTATTGTGTATTTAGTTTTCACAGTTGGATTTGAAGAGAAAGAAACCCACTTGTGTGTGCCTGTGCTTGCATGGAATTACACATTGTGTTATTTTATATGATTGTAGGTTCCTTACTGTACTATAAACCACCTTGAGGTGGTTTGGAGCTATAGAAATAAAACTGAACTCATTATTATCACTAACTGGTTAGACACATTGTTTCTGTGGTTATTCAGAGTTGGTAAACAGATGAAATCTTTGCATAGCAGAACTCAAACCTCAGGCCAGACTAACACGGACCGTGGTGGACCTTTGTATCAGTATCAGCCTCATTCATCCACAGACACACAGTTTGTCCGTGCTGCAGAAGGTTTATAAGAGTGGAGGAAGTCGATGTTCTTACAGAGATCTGTCTGAGGTCACAGGTTTAGACGTTGTCGGCTGGCTGGTGAGGGACCGACTCCGTGACAGCTTTGCCTTTCTCATCTCTTTACCTGCACAGAGAGGAGATCATCATCACTGTCATCACCATCATTAACATCATCATCATCATCATCATCATCATCATCATCATCATCATCATCATCATCATCTCACTGTAAGAGGATGAGGCGCCTGCAGATGAGGACACAGACATGGACTTAGTGGCAGATAGACTGGTCTTGCTGTCTCTTCCTGTCAAAGAAACACAATTTACAGACTGAACTGCAGGTCTAAACTTCTGCTGAGACTTTCCACAGAAAAAAAAGGCCAGCTCACTTTTTCTCTCCAGGTGTTTGTCAGAGTTCAGTTTTCCTTCATTCTGCTGCCTCTCCAGCTGTTCCTGACAACACAAAGACGTTTTTATAACAGAGCAAGGCAGCTTGGGTCAAAGTCCAGCAGCCGGTCTAAGACTCACCATCTCCAGCAACAGCGTTTCCTCCTTCTCCTTCTTCTGGTCCAACAAGTCTCTCTCCTGCCTCTTATGAAACTGTCCACAGACACAAGAAATGAAGGATGTTAGACGTCAGCAGTAAACCTGATGTATTCTCATCTCAGCGCCACGGTAAAGCAACTTCTTACAGGTTCTGAAAGGTCCAGTTTGTCCAGTTCCAAGACTGTCTGGAAAACACGATGAAAACATGGATCACTTTTATCAATAACACAGTCAGAATCAGAACTCTGTCGATCTGGATCTGGATCTGGACTAGTCTGGACTCAAAGTGTTACCTTGCGGATCATGGCCACCACATCTTTGTCTTTCTCTTTGCAGAGCAACTTCTGGACACAGAAGTCAAGTTTCTGCAGCAGCTGTTTGTCAGCCGGCAGACGAAGCGAAGAACGCAACCTGGGCAGCAACTGGCACAGCTTGTACCTGAAAGTCAGACAGGTGTGCTTAATGTGATGTCGGACAGACTTCCCCACGTCTCATTGGACAGAATGAGTATGATGTACCTGACATTGGCAACTGGGTCATGGACTAGCTCCAGTGCTGGAATCAGGAAATGTTTGTTGAAGTATTTTCTGGAGAAAATCTCTGTGGCAGTTTCACAAACATCTAGGAACCTCAGACGATTCCAGTAGCTGCGTCCCTGAGCCAGATCTGAGATTATCAGATTGTCAGCATTTACATTTTAGCTGCATTCTTGTTGATGTTCTGCTGTTCAAATATCAGAATGAAAGTGCCAAAAGAACCAGAAAGGTTCTGACCTTGCATGAGTCGCCCCATCATCTCCTGACGCTGCTCCTGTTTGCGGTTGTAGCGCAGGAATGTGCAGAATGTGCGAGCCGCCGCCTTCTGTACCGGCAGCACCTTCTGCAACCAAAACAGCAGCGTTATTGTCACAGGGTCACCTGTAGGATGCTATGGCATGTTGTAGCATACTGTGACGTGATGTGGCATGTGGCAGTGCTCACATTGGTGGTAAGGATAATGAAGATGCGAGGGGAGAAGCTCTGGTGTAGCAGCTCTCCAGGTAGCAGTCTTGCCAGGCAGCTATAACGTTGCAGCAGCTTCTCGTGCAGCCGCCAACGTAAGGAACGTCCAATCTTCTGTTCAGCTAACAATAGTCCTGCCATCAGCTCTGGGAACTTGAGTAAAGGAAACAATGAGAGATGAACTAAGGTGAAAATGAAAATTAAGTTTTATTTTCTCACCTTGTTGTCCAGCGTATGGTTCTCTCCTCGTGACAGAACTGCTTCCAAAGTTTCTTCCACATGAGTCATCAGAGCATCCAGCACCTCAAGAGAAATCAAACATAAAATTTTATTTAAACAAAACCCAATGTATGGTTTTCTAAAGTGTGACATCACAGAAATCATCCTGTGGCATTTGGCTCTAAATCCTGATTGGTGAAACAGTGATAGTGGGCGTTGCCTCTCACCTCCAGAGCATCATCCTGAAGCAGACACAGAAGTTCTTTGTGGACCAGCTGGACTTTTGAACCAAGCAACTTGACCACCTGACAGCAAAGTGGGGAATTAAGCAGCCAATCAGAGTGAGGCAGTTATTTATCAATTTTATTTGATCATTTAAATCCTTCTTTCTCAGCTACAAGGCCGAATCCATGAGGAAAGACCATCTGGAATCAAGCCTAGATCTCACCTGGTGAAAACTGGCTGCTGCGCTGCGCCGGACGCAGACCTCTGGGTCACTACAAAGACTAGAGAAAGAAGGGTACAGCTCCAATAGGAAGTGAGCTGTGTCTGCAAAAACCACCATAGCCTGGATAGAGAGAACAGGAGGTGACCCCACCGCCTAAATAACCAACGCACTGTAAGGGTTTGTCTGTGGGTTTGTGTGCACATGTGTACCGGCAGGTTGTAGCAGCAGTTGCAACGGATCAGCGTTGATTCGTTGTTGCTATCAGTCTGGTTTCTGTCAGTCTGCAGTCCAGTGGTACACAACTCTTTAAACTTCTGCAGTAAGTGACTCTTCTGCTCGTCTGACAGTGAGCCTGAAACACAATCATCAAACAGCATGATCCACAGAAGGGATCTAGAACAGAGTGTTTCAGATCACTTCTGTGGATCATGAAGGACTGCTCCTTACAAACAGTCCCTCCAGGTTCCTGTGCCTCAGCAGGCATTGTTCAGGTATTCTGCTGTGCTGGTGTTCCACAGGGGCAAGGCTGTGCCTCTGACATCGGGTACCTTTACAAGTGTAGAGCTCACTGAACTCCCAGACCTGCTGCTATTTGCAACCTTTCACATTCCTGATATCTCTTAACAGAAATTCATTTAAACACATTTTTGTTTCTACTGGTCCTACTGTGTCATTTTAGTGCTGAAACACACCTGCCAATTCATTGCAGAGTTTCCCAAACTGGAATGACAAAGATGCCATGATTGCTTCATCTTCCTTTAGCGAGGCCTCGCACACTGCCATCACCAAAGGAATGACAACATGGAGTTGGTCATCTGAGAAGAAGAGTTTTTAAACCAGATGTTTACATGCACACTCAAAACACTTAAATACTGGGCCACCTATACATACCGCATGAAATCTGACTTACCGCTGTCCATCATCTCCATTAGGTTGATGATTGTGTCAAAGGCAGCAAGACGGACACTGCTGTCCTCGTCTCCAGCAAGCTCCACCAGATCAGGAAGAAGCTCTGTCCTGGTATCATCCATCCTGAATGACAAACAACACGTACCGTCTCAACACATATGATGTTTGGTAGGTGTTGGGTTTTGTTTTTCATGTTTGGTTGCTTGATTAGTACTGGGTTATTGTTTGGTTAGTGGTCGGTGTCAGGCTTTTGATTGGTCAGTGTTGTGTTTTACCCAGTGGCTCTGGCCATGCTCTCCAGCTGACGGCACATACAGGCTCGGACTTCAAACTCCGGGTCCTGACAGAAAGAACGAGCCAAAGGCAGCAGCTCCTTCTTCACACTGATGCACAGAAACTGAGTTAGTGTTAGATCAAATGAGACAATTCTTTTTATTATATAGTATAGTAGTACAACTGTGTATAGTATAGTACAACAGTACACAGAGGAGAAAGGACTACATGTTGCAGCTCACATGTAGGAATCAAATTTGCAGGCAACTTTTCCTAAAATGCGACAGCTGGCCAGCCGAGCCTGAGGAGAGGGAGACAGCTGAGACTGATGTAGGAGGGGGTTCAGCACCTGTGGAGACATGGATATCACTGACCATATAACTCTGGTAAATAATTTGTTCAAGTTAATTCTTTTGCAATTAAGCCTAATCTTAAAAATAGAGATAGTGTCTGTAACTTGGGGTTAGCAAATTATCCAAAGATATTTAGCACGAAGACTAGGGGAAGACAGGAATCAAACCACCAACCTTCAATCAGTAGATGACCTGTTCTACCACCTGAGCTACAGCCACTCCAATATAGGAGTATCCGCTCTGTCGCTCTAGTTCTTGTCATTACTTTTGCTGCAGCAGTTTGGATTAACTGATCAGCCATAAAGAGGTGGAACCTGAGAGTCCAGCATTAACTGACCTCTTGTTTGATGGTTTCTTTGGGCAGAGCGTTGATGGCTAATAGCAGAGTTTCCAACCAGGCGTTGCTCACCACTGTCAATGAAGATGGCAAAATCAGCAACAAACATGGCAACTTTGACATCAGAATGCCAGATGTAAAGGTGTGTTATACCTGTATGGTGGCTGTGTAAAAATGATGTCATCATTTATAAGCCATGTAAAATCTGAAGCTAGGAAAACCTGCTTATAATGAATAGTGTCTTTGGGATGTGATGATAGGGCCTATCCCAGTCGTCATACGGACAAACTTGACCACAAAAGTCCATCAGAGAATAACACCACAACTACAGCACTTACACAAAAATTTTAACCACACACCTTTCTCATCAGTACCTACAGACATCTACAGGGAGAAAGGACTAGGACAGATTTTAAACTATTATCAATGAAAGGAGCCCAGCAAATGAGGGTTTCTTTTTAACTTCTTGTTGTCACCTCTGAAGTTCAGGTTTTTACCTGTGTCTCTGTGGTTCAAGTATTTTTACCTGCGTCTCTGTGAATCAGGTGTTTTTACCTGTGTCTCTGTGGTTCAGGTGTTTTTACCTGTGTCTCTGTGGTTCAGGTGCAACAAGACAATCTTAAGGATGGAGTAAGTGTGAGTGTGGATCAGTATGATGTCATCTTGAAGGATGGTTAAAAATGATGCCGCTGCAGCCAGCTGGATTTCAGCTCCAGCGCCGTTCAAAGCCTCCTGGGTCACACAGACAGGACAGGTTACCTGTAAGACACACCTGTACAATGCACCTGTCATTTTGCGGCCATACTCTGATGTCCTCGATGTACAGTGCGACAGAGGTAACTTACCCGAACTTTTGGTACAACTCGACGAAATGTTTCAGCTGGATTCTGTCGGACGAGACTGGGGAGGTTACTGATGACACTGACCCTCTGCACCTCCTGACCAACACTGAGGAGCCAAGGCAGGATGGCGGGGATGCAGATTTGATAGAAGAGGAGATGGGGGGAAGACAGAGGGGAGGAAAGAGGGGAAATAGAATAAGTAGTCAGAATGTTTCCAGGTCAGAAAGATGTGGACTGGTCTATGGAAGCTGCTTTGCACTGTTCAGTTTCATCTTCTACTGCTGAAACACAATAAGTGACTGCTCTTTACTTTAAGCAGGCAAAGGGAAAACTGCTTAGTTGTTAAGCAGCGTTGCTAAAGTATGGAGGAAGATGTCTTACTGAGTCAATGTATGATACCATGCTAACACCATGCTCTAAAGCTTTAAACACAAAACTTGACTAGACTGCTCTGAGCAGTGGTCACAGCACTGTCTAGGTGTCTATATAATAAATGATCTTTGTGAAATAAGAATCAGAAAGACTAGAGATATCACTGTATGCTGACAATGTGTGTATCAAAAAATTATGGGCACTTGTTAGTACTTAATATTGAATAATTCAGTTACTCGAGGATGTCTAAGGACGTTGGAAATAAAAGTATCTGGTATTCTGTAAGTTTCTTAGATATTTCGCCTCTCATCACAGAAGCTTCTTCATTTCTTTTTTTTTTTGCTTCCAGATTTTAAGCCCTGTGAGACGTCACCAAGAGGGTTGTTGGCACATTCTGTGAAAACGAGTATGGGCCAAGGTTTTGGGTAGACCCATTGTCAGACCTCGCCCCGACCAATTGTGTGACTTACTGAGATCAAATGGTCCAGGATGTGAGTGGGCATTAAGGCATCTGGGAAGGATCTCAAAACTGGATTTTAGATTGCAGACAGTTGGTGTCATAAGCCCTGCGTGCTGTTCAAACATGGTCATTTGCAGTGGACATTGATGGCTTCTTTCACTGCTCCTCCAAACCATCTGTTTTCTCTGTCCAACATGTAAAAACATTGTCATCCTGAAACAGTGACCTTTGACCTTTAGGTGCAGGTGTACAGCTGACTCTTGTCCTGTCGAGGTGGCTCTTCTATGTTGTGCCATGCATTTATAAAGTGGCCATTTGGTGTCTCCACTGTAGAGGTCTGAGCACTCCTGGCTGCACTGTGCAGCATACACCACGTTTTTTTGGGATGAACCAGTTTGTGTGTGAGTGTGTAGCTGGGTCTGAAGTACACTGGGATGTTGTGCTTGCAGTTTCTCTGATAAACCTGCTACATAAGGGATGACCGTGTTGTTCTGTTTGTCCTTCTGATTCATCCTAGTTGGTGTCTGACCTTCTTTTCTGTGCATCATGTGTGTGTTCCTTTTCTCCACCTTCTGCCTCAGAGGGAACGTTTTATTTTCTGATTAATCCAAGTTGTGTTCCAGAGGGTAGTGGGAGTCAAAGAGGAGGTACTGGTGTGTTTGGCTTCAGGTAAACTTCAAATTTGAGGTTTTAAATCTCCTCAATGTGCAAGGCAGAGATGAGGAACAGCAAACTGTTATCCTTTGTGTCTTCCTGGTGAACTTCATCTTTCTATCCACAGAGTTAATGTGAGCAGTGAAGGATCCTCCTTCTTGGGTTCTGATTTTGAGTTGCTCTTTCTGATGTAACCCTCCCATTTTTCTGGACAAGCACTACGAATATACTGCTTGTGAATTCATGAGATTTGTTTGTGACTCTTCCTACTCTGAAACTGGTGGGGGTTTTTTTTGTAATTTGAGTAGTTTAAAGGGAAAGTGTTAACTACTACAACAGGGAACCACTGGCTAACAATAGCAACCCATCTATTAGAAAGAATTCAACTGGGGCAAACAGAAAACATCTGGACAGGTTGGGAAAACTTTTTGTAATATTTTAACACAACCAAACCACAGTCAGAACATTGCCCCCTTTAAAAAAGGTTAGGACTATACCTGTACCTAAGGTTTTGACCTTAGGTACAGGTATGTCATGTTTGTGTATTAATTTTTAAAAATATATATTTTGTTGTTTTACTTCTTTTTTTTCTTTTTTTTTACATTTATTTATCTTTACTTTATATTTATTTGAGAGTAATAATAAATATTTTTGATTTAAAAAATAACAAGCAAACAAACGAGGACAACCTGAACAGGGCAGGTTTATTGGACTGCTGGGAGTCCTGTAGGCTTAAGTCATTTTTATGAATGACTTCAGTGAACTAGTTTAGACCCTCTGGGATTGGACTACTGATTACCTCCAGCTTTCAATTAGCTCCACAGTTTACTGGGTTACAGCAAAGGAGGATGTGTGGAGGACAACCTAAGGCATCCAGAAATCCACATACCTACAAAAGCTTTTGTATTTGTTCTTTACTGTAAACATAGCTGACCTTATCTTAGTCTCATTGTAACCTATTTAACTTGGAGAAAAATAAACTCTGTGGCAGGTTAAAAAGAGTTATGGTTACTGTCTCAGTTTGAACTGAACTTGATCTTTCTGAGTTAACTTCAATAATTACTTCCTCCAAACCATCAACGTGTCTTTTAGACCCCATTCCTACAAAACTTCTCAAAGACGTCTTGCCACTAACTAATGCTTCAATCTTAAATGTGTCATGATCCTGGGTCTGTGACCCAGTGTTTTGTGTTTCTTTTCCTGTTTTACTTTGAAAGTCTGTGTCAGTTGTCACTGTGTTAACTTGTGTCCCTCTC
>VUQR01014320.1:18465-36524 GCA_015108515.1 Hemichromis elongatus | reverse complement strand
AAATCAATAACTATAAAAAAAAAAAAAGAGAAAATCTATATTAACTAATAATACAATTTCCTTACAGAAATGAGCAATTTAGAATCACCAGTTAAACTAACCCCACTAACTGCATGTCTTTGGACTGTGGGAGGAGCCCACGCAGACACGGGGAGAACAAAGGCACCGTCACATCACCGCGCTGCCCGATGAATATATGATTCAAACTTACTTATAGCAGCTTTGTCTTAAACTAATATTTTGAGTTTGTTATTAACACAGAATCTTCTGGTCTGCTCCATGCTTTGCTTAAAAGCGATCACAAGACTTGATGAAGAATTTCCACAGTTACACAAACTGTTTATGCATTTAGATGATAAGGCCTGTGGCTCACTCTTCCTGAGATAAGTCTAAACGCACAACACAGCGAGGCAGTGACGCTTTAAGGAAAGTTACGTTTTTATTTTAGTTTTGACATCCAAAACTTTTCCTTCTTATATGATGGGATACTCTTTAATATCTCATGCTTCCTTTTCACCCAGTATATTTACAATAATCTCTGCTAAGCAACTTGCTTATTACGCACTGGTGGTATTAGTGGTACTCAGAGCCCCATGTTTGTGTGTCTCTGCGTTACTTACTCTGTGAGGTAGACAGGCACTTGAATAATGGGGTCTGAAAGAATGAGAGGAGCAACTTCATGTTGCATGTTTTTAAAAATAATTAAATACAAAAGAGTAAAATGTACCGACTTCTTTGTGTACAAACCTTCTCTTAAGGTCCACTTGATGTCTCCTGTTTGTTTGGAGACAGCATGCAGACTACCGTCCAGAGTGGAGACAAACAGGAGGGACTCTGGAAGGGTGACTGATCTGACCCCACCAACCTGAAGGGTCGCCAGAAGAAATGAGATAGATGAACTCACACACGCACACACAGAAAGAGACTGAAACTTTAGAACAGCTGTCTGACATTGAGGTCAGTGGTGTTGTGTTTCCAAGATTTCAGCAAAGCTTCTGTGTGTATGTGTGACAGTGGGTGTGTCAGGTCCACAACTGGGGGGGGGGGTTGATTGTAATGGCCTGCAGTATGTTTCAGCTGTAATAAGTGAACTGTGTTCCTCATTTTGCAGGATATCCTTGTTCGCCCTAGCTCTCCAAAACTCGACACCATATGCCGTGGGGTGTGTATGTTAGCCTGAGCATATTTGTATTACTCACGCTGTGGGCAGATACAGTTGTTTAACAAAAATAGGGAATTGACTACCTTTAAGTTAAGATTAAAGTTAAATCACTTTAAGTCGAGATAAGGTCCCCTCGAGTGTGTCCGAGTCCACCTCTCCCATATTTATACATTAGCAGGAGAGTAAATCTGAATCAGAGGTACAAGTGAAGCAGGCAAACTAAGCGCGCGCGCACACACACACACACACATAATTTCTTCTGACGAGTGAGCTAGCCAGCTAGCTAAAGACGTTAAAAGTGCCATCATATCACCGCAACTTTGCTGGAGCCTGAAATAGACACACATGCCATTTGGGAGTTCCGCTAGGCATAAATAGAAACACAAAAACAGTGTTCACAACAACACAAGCAGAAACAGCCACACAACTCAAAGTTACAAAGTTTACCTGAACCAGCTTGCCTTCCAACGACAGCAGAAGAAGAGACAGCAGCAGGCGCCCCACAGCCCCCATGACCCCTAAAACACTTTGTTTCATGGCTCTAAATAAACGAACAATTTACAGTACTGAACTAAAAACAAAGGTCGAAGTCTCGTTCCATTTCCAGCGCCTGCTAGTCTTTGTCCGTAAGTTAACCCCAGGCGTTTAGCATCACCAAATCCATGCGGACAGCCACTAAAAACGAACATTCAAAACTCGAAGTGCCGCTTTAAACCCATAACAAACGCAGCGCAACATCTCCTGTCACTACTCCATATTTCCGTGATGGGACGGATTCGGTGACGTAAGCAGCGAACTGTCACGCGGAGAGGTGGGCGGGCCCTTTTCACAGAGCTACCCATCTGAATGACAGGAAGTTACACCAATGAGAAGAGATATGTGGAGCAGAAGGGGAGGAACTGTGGAAACGGCTGGAACACGTGGAAAAAGACAACAGGGCAGGTGTGAACGCAACAAGAGGGAGTCTTTGTGCAATCGAAAGTAGTGGAGGCATTATTTTTTTGTTCTCTCTCAGCACACCTCCCAAAAAAGGCCTATACACACACCTCAGTGGTGGAAAGTGCGTTTAGTTATGTAATATAACGAATTATACTTGCATTTCACTTTAATACAGGAAATGAACTACTGTGTGTGTGTCAATTTAGGCTGTTTCTTCTGGGCTTATTTCTGTGTGCATATGTTGTGTCTGTTTGTTTTATTGTGTCTCTTTGTATGGGCATACTGCAAACCAATTTCCGATTGGGGACAATAAAGTTACTACTACTTTAGTATCTAATTTCAATTTGGCTTTAAATAATGCATTAACATGAAAACATTGTGTGTCTAATTACTGGAAAATGGGAAAGAGATGCAGTAATTTATTGAAACATCCAAACATAGATGGAAATGCAGTATATAAGGCAAACACAATTTTTATAGTTTTATCAACGTGTAGATTAATATTTGGTGTTCTTCAACACAGCCTGAACTTTCTTAGGCAGCTTTCTTGTAATTTCTTTGAGTAGTCCTCAGGAATAGTTCTCCAGGCTTTTTGAAGGACATTCAAAGCTCTTCTTTGGGTGTTGGCTGCCTTCTGTCCCCTGGTAAGATGATCCCACACTCCTCCAGTAATGTTGAGGTCCAGGCTCCAGGGTAGGCCAGTTCATGACTGATAGTGTTCCACTGTGTTTTTCTATTCAGGTATGCTTTACCGCTGTCCCAGGTGTGTTTATGACCACTGTTGTGCTGAAATATTAAGCTGTTGCCAGTCAGATCCTTTCAAGATGCTATTACATGGTGGAGCAAAATCAGACCGTACTTTTCAGTCTTCTGTGTTTTCAGTCCAGTTCTTGTGTAATTTAGCATATCTCAGCCTTTCTATCTACAGTGCTACTCTTCATGTAGAATGGCTTCTTGTCGACCATCCCTGATGAGGCTTCAGTGAACAGTAGAAGGATCAACTGAAATGATTTCTCAGGTCCTGTGTCAAGTCAGATACAGTTTATCTGCTCTTTATAGTTTTTCTTCTTTTGACTTCACAAAGTTTAAAAAATGGGGAATTACCTTGTTGGTACAAAAGTTCTAATTTATGACCATAAAAAAATTTTTTTTTTTTAGAATTTTTGTACCATCAACTAAAGAAATATGAAAAATGTTATTTTTGTTACACATCTTATGTGGTTTTTGTTTGTAACAATGTGCCTAGTGGTACAATTTAAAACTGGTTCTTTGCAAAGTTGTCTATTTTGTATAGACATAAGACAGGTTCATTGCTTGAGTTAGGTGAATTCTTTATGCTTGAATGATTCACAGATCAGTGTGAAGTGGCTTAACAAATGAAAAATAAGACATTCCTCTAAAAAAGGTGAGATACAAAGACTGGACTGAAAATGAGTGAAAACACAGCCAATGTCCAAAAAAAAAAAAAAGATCTGAAAGCCCGGAGACCTGGTACTAGCAAGATAGTCTGGCTCTTTGGAAGAAAAACAAAGACATGAGGGGTGTGTTGAGCCTTTTGCTCAGCATGGATAGACTAAAATGTTCTATTTTAATCAAACCTCTACCTCTATAGTATACTTAAAGGTAAATAGACCAGCGATTTATTTCTCCACTTTCTTGAATCACTCACCTATAGATTTTTTAAAAAAAAAAATGTTTTTAATGTATCTTTTAAAATGAGTGGCAGTTCCTCTTAGTTTGCAAAGCACTTATTCCTCAACCTGAGATCTGAAAACTTGACAAAATGCCTCCAGAACCAAAGCAGACAGAGGATTTATAGAGGGTTTCTCAAGCTTAGTAGCACTTCCAGTGATAAGTAATTAGAGATTAAAATCAAATTTTAAATTGAGAACGTTTAAACACAAATTACCTACAGAAGAACACACAGTAATTTAAAAACTATTTATTTTTCTGCATACTTCCCCCTCAGAAATATGAGCTAACATGCAGCCCTAGACCGCCACTCATGAGTTATCAAAATACAGTATTCAAAAAATACTCTTTAAAGTGCCACTGCATGAGGAAACACAGCCTGGGATAAAGTAACTTGTAAGCCGGTGCACTTTGGATATGAAATATTGTCAAAATAAACTAATACAGACAGGCACTTTTGTCATTTGAGGTATGCACAAAAAAAATTAAACACACAGCATAACAGACTGGTCTTTAAAAGCATGTGCTCATTGTGCGCAGGCAGGGAAGGTGTAGGCTCTACACACAGTGCAGCGCCCAGGCCTTTGGCTTGGTGTGGTCTACTGGTGAAGCACGCTGTCAGGCTTGGGGTATCCAAACAGCTCAAAGTCCAGCTCATACAGCTTGTACAACCGTCTCTGTGTCGAAATGGGAATCTGTGCAAACCAGTCTCGTTCCCAGCTGGTTGCAGTCTTGTTTTGAGCCCCTGAGGGGAACTGTATCAGATGATCCACCTTCAGAAGCTTCAACAGGTGCTCTGCATCTGTTTCCAGGGTTTCTAGCTTTCCGATGAAGTCGTACTTTACTTGGCATGGGTGGCACAGACGGTAGACCTGAAACATAGCAAAAGCAGGAATATCACTTAAAAACTGTTTGTGTGTGTTTGTGATGTTGCACATATACTGGCATTTAAAAGGGGACACACAACTCTACACTATTGTGTTTATTACTAAAATTGATTTGGATACACTAGCTTCTTCATCAATGCATCCAAAATACACACACAAAAAAAAAAAATCAAAGAAACACTTTGAATCAGAGTATAGCATCAAGTCATTTACACATCTGGGATATTGACTGAGGTTGCACAGGTAGTCCAACTCCTGAAGGAATGCACCGTCTCTAAACCACGGAGGAGCTTGCCGGCCTTCTGGAGTTACTCTGTGATAGCTGGACACGGCCGTAGAAGGTCCTTAACCCATCAGTGGGAGTGGTGCTTTGTGCAAGGAGGAACAGGATGAGCACTGCCAGAGCCAGGCCACTGGTGTGAATGTCTCTGACCAGACGATCACAAACAGACTTCCTGTGGGTGGCCTGACAGCCCAACATCGTCTTGCCTGACTGCTTTTTGCCATAGAATACAGGAACCGTCAGTTCCACCACTGGCACCCTGTGTTTTTCACAGATGAGACCAGGTTCACCCTGAGCACGATGTGAAAGTGTCTGGAGAATTCGTGGAGAACATTATACTGCCTGTACCATGTTTAGCATGACCGGGGTAAATGGTGGGTCAGTGATGGTTTGGAGAGGCATAGCGATGGAAGGATGCACAGACTTCTGTATGCTAGGCAACAGCACCCTGACTGTCATTAGGTATCAGGATGAAATCCTTGGACCTACTGACAGAGCCTACACTGGTGCAGTGGGTCCTGGAGTCCTCCTGGTGCACGATAATCCCCAGCCTCATGTGTGAGAGTATGCTGGCAGTTCCTAGATGATGAAGGAACTGATACCATTGACTGACCCCCACGCTCACCTGACCAAAATCCAACAGAACACCTCTGGGACATTATGTTTTTGTCCATCCAGTGCTGCTAGTTGCACCTCAGACTGTTCAGGAGCTCAGCGATGCCCTGGTCTGGATCTGGACATCATCTCATTAGGAGAATGCCCCAACTTTGACAGGCATACATACAAGCACACGAGGGGCTAAACAACAGTAACTCAAACAGCATTATGAGTGGCTGAATTTTCATTTCAATCAACAATGTGACATCCTTTTGTTCCTAACATGTTACCTAGTCCATATTAGTAGAGATATCCAGCATGAATTTTCCCCATTGTGAAAACACATCAGATCTCAATGTTCCTTTAATTTTTTTGAGCAGTGTATATTTATGTATTCCATCAGACTCTCAGCACTTTACTGTGATGTGCTTTAATAATACCAGTTATGTAATATTTTATTTGATCTCCATTTCAAAACATGGCTAACTACTGTCCTTTCTTTTTAGCTATTGTCCTCTAATTCTGAATATCTCACCTAGGTTCATCTCATCATTCATTCTTAATATCTAATATGGCTACCATATATCTGCGAATGTAATGTGCTAAAAAAAACTCAGGGTTAAGCCTAGAAGTCAACTATTATAGGGAAACAGGTTAAAGTAGCTTGAAAAAGCGTTTTAAAAGCAGACTCTTTCTTTCTTTCTTCCCTTCTATAGAGACAATTGATTTTTTATGGATATCTGAATACCAAAAATATAAAATGTCAATCCTTATGCTAGTCCCTGAGCAGGTCACATAAAAAAAATTACAAAACACAAAAAACATTTACAACAAAAACAGATAGAAACTAAGACAAATAACACATCAAAGAGAAATTAATTAAAACTGGTCACAGACGTGGTCCGGCTTAAGAAAAGTGGGGTATGTGGATTGCTCCATTGGTAAGCTTTTCCAGTGTCTAGTTTCCCTTACTAACAGCCCAGTTTGTCCAAATACGTTGCACCCGTGAGGCATCTCACAATCTCCTCTAGTGCTGGCATTAGATTCAACTCTACGGTCCATCTTTTAATGAATAAATTCACTCAAATAATGTGAAGCAAGTCCACGTAAATCCTTAAATATGAAACATTCACACTTGAAATGTTAAAAGTTATCAAAACTCAGAAACTTGAAAATGTTAAATTGATAAAATGTAAATAACATTATATTGAAAAACTATATTATTCTTTCTTTTTTTAAAAAGTATTATATTGAATTAAATGCTGTTTCACCTGTTAATGACCAGGTTTTGAAACAAACCCAATGTGTCGGATCAGTTGTCATTTGTCTGCCAGCAAAAAGGAACACAAATATTTTAGAAATCTGCCAAAATGCGTTTAAAACTAAGAAATGATATTATTATTATTTGTAGTCAAATAACAAGCAGAATTCATGTTTTTATACTAAAATTTTTAACTGCCAATATGCACTTCTCTGAAAAGTCAGAAATTAATTAAGCATAAAATTCTACCATTAAAACAAATTTTCCTGTTCAGGAATTCAAATGAATTATTTGGCATCTTAATCAAAACATAATAATGTGCTTTACTGTTTTTTCTTCTGTTTTTTAACAAAAAGTTTGAAAAAAATGGATAACCCAATAGATATACTTTAGTATTAAAATATAATTGGGTGGATTACCTAATACATAATTTTTTTTGGTAATTACCAGTAATGTTAATTTATGGAAGCTGTGTAATAAGCCTTACAGTGAGTGATGGTCTAATAAATTTGTTAGGCACTGTACAAACTACAAAGCTGTCATCTGTGTAACCTTTAAATTGTGGTGCAGTTCTATTACATTTTCAGGGCCAATGGTACATATGGATAAAAGCAGTGGCTTTTGGATATTTGTATATCTCTAAACAAATATTAGAGTCAAAGGATGCTGAACATAGTTTAGAAGTTAAATGTGTAGCACAGAATTAACAGACAGTAATAATCCCATGATTTTATTAAACGATGCAAGGGGAAAGAGTTAAAACTGATGAAGCTCCCACTTAAATCAAATCCATCCTTAACCTGCACGTGTTAAAATGCATGCGTTTGTTTGTGTGAGGCACAATCACCTGCCGCCAGTGTTCGTTGAAGATGCTCTCTTTCTCAGTCTCTGGATCTAGCAGGTATGTGATAAACTGCTGAAACGTTGGTTTGATTCCTGCCTCGAATGCCTCGGCTGCGGTCTCTGGCAAACCCCCAGACACATTGCCATAACGACGCAGCATAACTGAACCGAACTGCCTGTAGAAATCCTGGTTGGGCCTTTAAACACACACAAATGCGCACACTTCAGTGATTCGTCAATGACACGGGCTACTGATTAATGCAAAGTGAAGCACATTCCTTGAACAGCAAACACACACCTTCCAAACTTGTTCCTGAAGGCAGAGATGAGACGCACAAAAGGGTCACGTACAAACAGAAACTTGGTGTAGTGCTGGAGCTTCAGTGCCATCAAGTGGCGGGACAGGGAACCATAACGCCGCCAAAACCTAGAAACACACATAAAAAGCACTGTTAAAGATCTTGTTCTGGGGTTACCTCCTTTTCAAGTTGTGATAGTTAGACATGAGTTGGACACACAAACATGTCTGAATTCTCATGTGTGAGTGATAATTTGTGGCTGAGTCACAAGATGAATGATGAACAAAGCCAGATCACATCCAAAGGGGAAGGGGATACGTCTGGTGTAACGACGCAGACAGGAAAACACATGTTCGACTTCAAGGGGCTACAAAGCGGTCTGCCTGTGCTGCAGCACCAAGCCCCACCTGTCGGACAGCCGTCAACTCATAAATGACTCGTTCATCTCACACACTTTGTTTGTGAAACACATTTTTAAATAACTTAAAGTGAGAATATAATTAATTCCAGGATTTTGGGAATATTTCTTCTTATTAATGCTCGACATACTTTCCCTTCACTCCGGTTCACATTTCACAAAGTTATCTGGCAGACGTTCATCTCGGCGTACGTGTTTTGCTTGGCTGTGCAGCCTTCCTGTTCCAGAATGTTTTGCATGAGGACTTGGTTATTTAAAGCTACGGTGGTCTTGATTTCCTTGTGTGGCTTATGAAGAAAATTTTATTCATGACTTATTGACATTTTTCCTAAGAAACTAAGCAAGCAGAGTGTTCAGAAGAGTTCACAGTGATGTAATTATAGTGAGCATCACCTGTTTAGCGTTTGCCGTTCCTCTTTCTGGTACTCACTAATTAAAAAGTAAATGCCAATATCTCAATTATTCACAAATCATTGACTCTTCCCCCGGAGGTAGGATTAAGGCTGAGACCATTAGAGTGCAAAAATTATTAGAATGAGTAACTCAATTTCAGAGTAGGAAAAAAGTGCTACTGTTGAGGACACCAAGGTCATTCTGCTATTATAGCAATAAATCACAAGAAGCAGGCTGAGATCAGCTCAGGAATGCTAATTTAGTAGTTCTGTTTGTGCAGTGTGGATTTTGAAATATAATTCAGGAAGCAAGAATTAGAAATAAAATATAATTTTAAATGTAAAAATATGTAAATATGACAGCACAATAAGCAAAACACTGAACAAGTATGTCTAGTTTGGAAGGGTTATGCCTCTTCTTAGTAAAAAGAACCTGGCAGCACAGTTTAGTTTTGCATCTGAACAAACCACAACCCGGACACTCGGCAGTCACTGGGCTGAATATGAATATCTCTGTTTACCAAAGAATTATAGCGACGAATGCGAGGCTAGCTGTCTGACATTGGATCTGAAGTTGGATCATGCAACAGGTCAGTGATGACCCGCAACGCACTGAATCTACAAGGAAAAGAAAATAATCCAAGCATTGCAATGGCCCAGTGAAAGCCCAGACTTCAACCTGACTGACATGCTGTGACAGATCTTTAACAGAGCTGTGCATAAAGTAGGATTTGTGAAAACAACAGGGGCTGAGCCGTGATTAAACCAAGAAAATAATTCAATAGTCCCAGGTCCTCTAAAACCTGTTAGGCTATTTATTACTGCTCTCAATTAACAGTCTCCTGTTTCACTTTTCAGACACGGGTGATCTAGTCAATGGCTAGCTGTGCCATTTACCTTCAAATTTTAATCTGAAATAAGCCCAAATTTCAACAGCACAAAGTGGCGGCATTTTAAAAAATATTAAATATTTTAAATGTTAGCATACAGTAGATTCCTTCATATCAAACAGACAACACTTTGCTTTGATGACAAACTTTTTCTGCTTTCCTTCAGCACGTCTTTTGCTCACGTCTGCATATCTCCGGACGGGGACCTCTGCTCATTTACTCCGACCTGCAGCATAGTTTTGAGATGCTCTTGATAAATAAATGACTTGGCTCTGTAATGTCTTTTATATCATCACCACCCACAGGTTCTAACTTGTGAATGATACAGTGAATGATGCTCAAGATTAGGACTGAATGTTTTCCATGCGTGGTTTTCCGCTCCTCTCTATCAGCCCATCACTGCAAAGCCAGGAAAGCTGTGGGTGTTATTTCTTCTGCGTGTAACTTTTCGTCACAGCAAGTTTCTGCAAAATGCGGCAGACAGCAGCTCCGGTATCCCACTGCAATACCACAACTTGAAAGAAGAAGCTGCACAACCTCAACTTTGTAGGGAATTCTGATGCCAGTATTGAGGCTGATGGATATTATTTCTAGGACAGTTTTGAGTCTCCCAACACTCTGAATTTAGTTCCTTTCTCTTTTATTTATTTAATGTAGTTTTCACTCTGACAGCAGTGCTTTTTGGCTTATTGAAAAAAGGGGGAAGGGAACCAATCCAGAGAATCTGCTTCTTTACTCTGGCTGTGCATAAATGAATACCTGCATACCTCAATGAACTTTAGCAACTCTGTAGAGAAGCCAAAATTCCTCCATATTGATATGCGAGACTGATAAAGTCAAATAGAAAATAATTACTTCGAGTTATTGCTGCTGAAACTGGTTTTAAAACCTACTGAATCATGGGGTGCAGCCAGCTTTTCAAGTTTTTGTCAGATAAATAATGACACTGGGTTATAGGTTGTCTGTTGTTATTCAGCTCAGATTCTATTTAATTCATTTTAAAGCCTGAAAGTAACTAGATATTTTTTTTATGTCCTGATAAGTAAAAACTTGGATTTGAAAGAAGGAGTACTTTCTTTTCCAAACGTCTGATCAATACTAAGGCTATGTTCACACTACAGGCAAAAGCGCATCAAATCTGACTTTTTTCAAAATTATGCGACCCGTATCCGATCATGGTATGACAGTGTGAACAGCACAAATCCGATATTTTCAAATCCGACCTAGGTCACTTTCGTATGTGGTACTGAATCGAATACATATTTGATGTTTTAGAAAGCGACTGCTGTTTGAACGGTCACGTCGCATTGAATCTGTCTTTTACGTCACTGACACAAGACAGACGCCGATTATCAGCGACTTCCGTAAACAGAGCGCGTTGTGTGTGACGTCTTCTTTTGTGCATGCGGGCTGCTTTGAGGGCCGTGAACCCTTCACACTAGAGCGAGTTTTCTGTCACATTTTATTTGTAGTGTGATCAACCAGACAAAAAAAAAAAATGGAATTGAGCATTAAGACCTGCAGTGTGAATGTAGCCTAAATGAACATTCAGCGCATCAACAGTACTTGGATAATTATAAAAAAGCTGAAACTGATATGTATAATACTTTTTAGAGGAATGCGCTGGTGGTGGTATAAATGGCAAGCTAAGATGAAGCTAAGGCAACAAACCAGTTTAGAGTTTGGACTAGAATAGATTCAAATCACAATATCCGCCGTGCATGCTGAAAAAGGGCACGGAGTACATAAAATAGATACAGAGGTCAAGATGTAAGATTTTACTCATCATTAAAACCTGATAAACAAGATTTCCTTCTCTTAGCAACAAATTGAATAGTTACAAAAGTAAAGAGTTATTATAATGATGCCAACACGTCACCAAAACTGATCTAATATTTGACTCTCTCATAGGTTCAATATTTGTGTGTCATACTTGGCAAACGTTAGATGCAAAGTGGAGTTGTGTACAAGGTCAGCAGGTACAGCCTCTGGGTCAGTGTAGGGTTTCCCTGAGGAGGTTGAGATCAGAGACTGAGACAGAACCACCATCACTCTCTTCCAGTTGGTGCACGCCACCTAAACAGAGATCAGCAGCAAGGCGGAGAAGAGGGAAGAAAAGGGAAACCATTTAGAAGACAACGGGGGCAAAAAAGGAGAAGAACAACAATGAAGCGGTGTGATTTACACATCTGCTTCTCCTCTTGTTACTTTCCCCACACGGTGAACTGACTCGCCACCCATATGCACACCACACCCCACATGATCACACACCGAGGCAGTAGTACCTTGGGAACGTAGCAGTAGATAATCTGGTGTGTATCGTCCACTATCAGGTGATCCAGTTCCCTGTTGGGGATCTGTGAAAAAGCCCGAGTCATTTCAGGGACTTCCATGTCTTCTTTCCCTGAACACACGTCGTCGATCCTCTTCTTCCTCGCCTCCTGTTCCCTATCGTAAGCAGAGATCTCCATCTCTGCATCCTCTCTTGTTTCCTCCTTCCTCTGTTTATGTTTTTGCTTCCCTTCCTCCATATGTTCCTGAAATGCTTCCGTTGGGATAAACAAAGCACTAGAAGTGGTGGCGGAAACAATGAAAGAAGAAGTTGTGTGGGTTCTGCTCGCGGATGTAGTCTGAGGCGGGCTTGTAGTCGTCTGAAGCGCCTCGTGTTTGGGGTCCTTCAGCGGATAGAGACTAAAGCCCCCGACATCATCCCAGTAGACAATGATAAGCAGGATCATAAACAAAGATCCCAGGATGAAAGCCACTCGGAGACCACGCCATGTCCCCATGTTTATACTGCAGCAAGAGCCGTATTTGGTGGAGAATAGAGGAAGAGGTTATCTCAGCTCCATTGTGGCTGCCTTTCACGGAAGGACAGACTTCCTGTTTAAAAGATTCAACTTTAAAAAAGAAAGAAAGAAAAAAAAAAGAACAGGAAACATTACTAAACCTCAGCTCCTCATTTACAGCCTTACTAAGCTCATTTACACTGTGACTACATTTTTTTAAGTTTTTAAGAAATAAAAAAACTGAAGCGATGACACCACCAGATTTAAAAAAAAAAATTACTATATAATTACTATAAAATTACTATATAATATATAATTATAATTATATATTATATAGTAATAATATATATATATAATTACTCCACTTTTAAATCCATTAAAATCATTCTACACTTCATTCCATTTACACAAACCAGAGTTAAACCATTAGTAGCAAAGAAACACAGTGACAAAAGTCCCTTAGTAAGTATGATTTTAGTTATAATAGAGCAGATGTGGAGTGTGGATAACCTGCACATCTGGGAAGACCCACTAACACAGTGACGTGCTGGAATTCAGGTTAGGGGGGGTTACAAAAGTACTCCTCAGGTCTCAAATGCTTACAGAGTACTGTTAAAAAGAGGAATGTAAAGCAGCACAGTGCTAAACATGCCCCTGTCGTGGCTTTCCTGAGACTATTTTCACTTAATTATAGAGTTTGCCTGATTTGCAAAGCAAAGATTGAGCTGATTGTTTGATTTAAAATTCACTGTGATGGTGAACAGATGACGCTTGACCCTCACCCAATGAGACTAGACTGGATAAGGGGAGAAAATTGCTGGGTGGATGGTGCAGCTTACTCTATAGCATTTGTTTCCATTCTAAAGAGAACACCTACAAGAGTATCTTACTAACTTGATGCCGGCCTTTATGATAAGCCAGGCTGTGTTCCTAATCTGTGCTACCAGGGGCCGTGGGAACCTCACGCTCCTCCTCGGGGCGCCCAGTTGTCACAGGGATATGTGAACAAATGGTTATGCGGCTGAAGCAGCTTCAGACCAGAGGCTGCTGAAGGGTTCATATCCCTGACTGTTTGTCCAATAAAAAAAACATGCTATAGTGGAAAAAAATTATGGGAAAACCAGAAGAAGAAAAAAACAGACAGGGCAAGAAGCAGAAGATCCTCCAGAGAAAATTGTGTTTTTCCGCGGTATTTTTCCTCTCTTGGATCTCCGCAAAGACAAGAGGAGCCTGTCTGGAAAAATCAAACATCCACACAGTCTCTTCAGTCTTGCCACGCGCTACATACAAGCGCACGCATGCGCAACCGCACGCGCAGAGATCAAAAGAAAAAGATACCGGTGAAAACTTCAAATGTTGAGTGACAAGCTGCAGGTCTTCGCCCTATTTGCCTTAGAACATCTTAACCATTTGTCAATGAAAGCAGCTTACCAGGTTTTATTATCTCAGCTAACATTTTCCTCGTTTAGCAGCAGACTCACCGTGACTTCTTCCCGGCCGTCGGACGGAAACAATCTCAGTTTACAGAGTAACCCACAGAGGTTACAATGCGCCCTTTCTGCGGCCGCACCGGACAATTTCTCCTCTCTCACGCAAACGGAACTCTTCCAGCTTCTCCTTCCCCGGAGCAGCCGACCACACAAGGACTGCGCTGCTTTCCCTCCACACTTTCATCCGCTCACGCTCCGCTCATCATAGCCAGGTTCTGAAGTGCAGGAAAGCCTCCTTTTGTTTCTTTTAAGCCTCTCTATACTCAGGGAGCATCACGGCAGCAATTTAAGCCGGTCTGAACATTAATCTGTCTGTGAGAGAAAAAATAAATAAAAAAAAGACGGCTCATGACCTGAATCCCTCATCTCACCCTGCAGAGGAGCTCCATAGTCAGTCCGCCTCTCTCTCTCTCTCTCTCTCTCTCTCTCCCTGTCCGGCTGCCCCGGTGATGTGACCGAGCGGGAGGGAGGGCGAGACGACGGAATGAGCCCTATAATAATGAGGAAAAGTCTCGCGAGATTTTGAAAAGAGATTTTTTTCCTTTCACGATCCAGGCACACCGCCCAAACACACACACGCACACACATTTTTCTTTTCCCACACTGAGGACTTCCAGGGAAAACTGAAATAATTATAAATCTCTGCTGGTGCAGAGTCTGTATGGGGCGAGCATAAACGTGTTTTTGTAGCTACAGTTTACTCTTGTCCTCTACGTGCCTCACATGCAGACAATAATAAAGTCACTGTTTTCAAAGGAGGACTGATATAAGTAAAATTACATTTGAAGAGCATAAAGATTTGGGGTTTTTTTTAATCAACTACAGCGCTGTGAATTAAGATTTAATATTTTATGTATATCTTGAGTTTTATTATGGGGAAAAATAAATCTGCCTGGTCTGTATGTGAAAGTAATTGCAATTCCAGCAAACTCCTACCTCCAATTTCAGTTTCACTAGCCACACCCACACCTGATAACTGCCAGGCCTGTTGAATCAAGACATCCTACTTAAACAGAACCTGTCTGACAAGGTAGAGTTCAGAGAGCTCAAAACAAAAGCAACACTTCATGTCACAATCTAAAGAAATAGCTGAGAAAAAGTCAATGGCATCTATCGGTAAGAGACAGAAAAAGACTGGGCATCCATGGAGGAGATCAAGGTTAAAAGAAAAAAGAAAAAAAAGAAAACAAAGGTTTTTGGGAAAATGTTCTTTGGACTGACAAGACAAACGCTGAACCTAACACATCTTTGCAACAGTCAAACAAGTTGGTGGTGCTGGTGTGGGGCTGTCTTGCAGCTCAATGACAAGGAAAACATGCTGTAATTGATGGAAACATGATTTCTGCTCTCTACCAGAAAATCGTGAAGGAGTGTCTACCATCAGTTCATGCCCCGAAGCTGAAGCAAACTTGAGTTATCCAGAGAGACAGTGATCCAACAAACTACAGCAAGTCCACCTTTGAATGGCCCAGAATAACAAACGAAGGTACGATGGCAGAAAACCCTCCTATGTGACTGAATCAAAGTAGTACTGTGGGCCTAAATTCCTCCACAGTGATGTGAAAGACTCGTCAGTTACAGCAAACACTTGATTGCAGTACTTGCTGCCAAAGATGGCAAAACCAGTTATTAGGTTTAGGTGGCAATTACTTTTTCACACAACACCAGGTAGCTTTGTATGACTTTTCCCCCATGAAATCATGATTTCAATAGTGTATTTGGTATTTACTCAGACTTTATTTGCCTAAAATAAAAATGTATTTATAAATCTGAAATATGTAAATGTAACAAGTATATAAAAAAAATTAGGAAGGGGGCAAATATTTTTTTGCATTGTGTCACACCTGTTTAAAGGGCAGTTTGAGGGTTAAGGCTTCGTTTTAGGGTTAAAGTTTGAACAAGGTTGGGTTTGAGGTCCAGGCTGGGCACTTAGTAAACTTAGTAATGAGATGTTTAAGAATACATTCAAGTCTGCGAGTGTTTTCTGGCCTTTGGTTAAAAGAGAACAACTTTAAAGTATAAGTGTTCATTGAAAGGACCCCAGATTTGACACTGCTCATAACAAGGTTCCAAGCCACAGACCCACAAAGTCCTCAGTGGATCAGCTGAACAGCAGCTTAGAAAGGTGAGGCATAGATGGAAACCTGGTGAGACAGACATTTTTCAAATTATTAGACATAAAAACAAAACCAGACTTCACCATTCATCAAATAACAAGAACTATGAGACAGGAAGTCGACATTCTATGTTATAATTTGACGTTTTTCTTTAATTCAGGAAACCATAATTAGGACATAGTATCAAAGCTTTTATTTAGTATGTCATTAAATTTGACTTCTATTTGGAGATGCAGTCGCTTATAATTGGTTAGAATAAAAAAGCCAACTTTCAATGATGATTAATGATGGGGTTTTTTCCTCAGTGAGTCTGAATTTGACTTCATTTTGTAATAATATGGTAATTTCCATACATTCAAAAAGTTTTAAAAATGACATTTTCTCAGTAAAAAATTCTCAATTTTTTATTTTTTTTACTAGTGTTTAAACAGGACAACAGTGGACCTTCATAATAAAGAGCTAATCGGCTGCATAAATTTTTTATTCATGTATTTGTTGTTCAGCTATTTGAAAGGGTGCAAAATCTCATTTGAAGTGGAAAGCACCACATTGCAAGTGTTTATAATTATTTGGGAGGTTAATGAGATCTGTGCAGCATAGAGTTTATATTGTGTATGAACCGTGGCCTCCCGCTCCCATTGGGAATTAGCCATGCAGACTAATGAACCTAAATGATGCTGTATGCTGAAGTCTGAAAGGGTTTTTCACAGTAACAATGACGCAAGTGTTGAACATGAGAAAAACCAAACTACTGTATTTATGGGCTTCCTAACAAGCACATTTGAACTATTTAATGTTTTATTGTAGAAATTGCTTTGTTTTACTTTTTGCAAGCAAATCATACAGCCTTGGGGTGAAGGTGAGGATGGCTTTCAAATCTGTGGAAAAAAGCCAAGGCTAGAATTTCACCTTAATGACAGACCAACTATCTTCAGGAACAGTGAGAGAGAAAACCCATGATTTTGGTTGGTGCAAATACTTCAGAGTCACAAAACTCAAACAGCAGATGCAAAACAGCAAGTGACCTTAGCTTACAAATATTTAAAGTACAGTCAAATGTGGGAATATTAAAATCATTTCAGCAGAAAGGGGCACAATTTCACTGCAATTTATGGCTTTGAAAAGCAAACGCAGTGGCAGCTAGATGACATGTCAGCAGCTGAGTTTAGGCTCAAACACAACTCTGCATTTAGCTGCCACGCTTGAAGTTGAAGTCACCTGTTTGTGAGATGTATTTTTTCCCCTCCAAACAACAAAGATTTGCAGTCATTTTATATTTTAGACTGCATGTGAGCTAAAGACAAAACACTAGTTACAGCTCACCTGACTGGATGTGAGCAAATTCATGTCTAATGGAGAGAAGGTAAATGGCAAATGGCGCTTTTATTAGTCCCTAAGGACCCCAAAGTGCTTTACACTTCAGTCATCCACCCATTCACACACATTCACACACTGGTGATGGCAAGCTACATTGTAGCCACAGCTGCCCTGGGGCGCACTGACAGAGGCGAGGCAAGGTACATGTGACTGTGATGCTGTGAGCACTGCCTCTGCAACGTAAGCAAATCTGTTGATGGTGATTGGTGCTTTTGTCGTTTTCAGTTGAGAACCAGCCCTGTCCATGATCAGGATTAGTTTGTTTTCCTTACAGTGGACTTCACATGAACACCCAAACCTCAGTTGTTCTAGACAAGACTCCCTGGAGGTGCATGTCACAGTTTAAATGACCAATGCTGCAGGTTTAACATCAATTAGCCATCTCACCAGTACAAAACATGCGCTGAGGTGAAATTAGCGTGTGTAATTGTGTGGAATATTCACAGCCAGTGGGCGATTGTGCCCCGTTCTGTCTTCATTACTCAGGAAGCACCTTCATCTTAACCACAGCACTTCTGTTGTACATGCGTCTGTAGCAGAATATCTCCAGGAAGGTGCTGCATGTAAATTAAGGATAGCTTTAACGTCCTGATTTGATGGCAAGAGAAGCTCAGCTGGCCTAT